>CM056739.1:55723794-55919213 GCA_029844215.1 Przewalskia tangutica
CGCCTTAGAGCCGTATTGTAAGTCGACCTCTAACGTATTTCTTTCCCTACCGCTATGCCTCCGCGTAGGCAACCCGCCTGCGAGGCAAGGCAACCGAGGAGCCGCGAGTAGAGTACAGAGGTTACGTGGGCAGCCCAATCATCACCGTGGTGCTTCATTCGGAGTTTTGCGACGCCACTAGCCCCGCAGAGTTTAGTACAATGGCGCGTAGTTCCTATCGCGCCATGACATTTGAACCTTCAGCCCACGACCGAACGAGAATTTAGATTGCAAAGAGGCGATTCGCATTAGCTATAGATTTGGCTACCAGAGTATACCATGTACCGCGAAGTCTTGAGGACTATCTAAAAGAGGTCATGCAAGAGTAATTCTTCATTGGGCTCGAGCATGGCCTGCACGCTTATGCGCAGCAGCCGAGTCGAGAGATCGACGGGTTAACGAGGGACAGCAGAGGGCCAGAGCAGCAAGGTCCGTTGGTCACTTTCGAGGCAAGTCGCCTCACCAGCAGATTTGATATGCACCTCCGCCAGTGCAGAGTGGTCTTCCACAGATATCGACGCCGAGTACGCAGGAGCTGGTCGAACTCCGTGGCTTCCGCTCACGCCGATGCACGCCGTCCCTAATGTCGCCTTTAGTCGGGTACTTGTTTGCACTCGCGCCGCCGTACATGTGGTCGAGAGAGTGTCCTTGTAGAGGACTTAGCCTTCAGATCGCGGGTAGTTCGTCATCTTCCTTAGCTACGCGCTCTACAGGCGTGTTTGATTTGAACGACTAAGGGAGAAGAAGATATAGATATATCTTTAACCCTCTAGAGATCGGTATGTGTGATAAGCGAGTATACCTTAAGTGCTATGTTCGATAATGTGTTAGTCGTGATTAGATCATGTTGTTTAACCGAGTAAGATTTTGGGGGATAGAAGGCGTGAGCCTTAGAGCTTTTACGTAGAGACCTTTGAGGTGAGGCCATCTCGAGAAAAGGTAGTGTTATGTTTGACTTATCTGCCGCATAGTGCACGCGAGTTATGTTTGGGATAGGTCCCTAGTAGTGTGGAATGAAAGGGGGTAGTTGAGCTAAGAAGACCGCCAGGTTTTCAAACGTGATTTGTGAGATTGTTCAATCGGGAGCTAGTATCAGGCGCGTTGCCGGGTTGAGGCCACGCCATGGGTCAACCCGCCGGTAGGTTTGGTGGTGGGGTCAGGTTGCGTGGTCCCGCCTTGTGTTAGGGTGGAGGGTGTTAGGCCCAAGTTTAGTTAACCGACGTGACGAAGTTCGTGGACGCGCTCGACCGCTGGTCGGGTCGACGGGCAGCCCATCGTGTTTCTTCGGTCAGACCGCGATTACCAGGTTGAAGTGATATCAGAAAGGTTGTAAGGCTGCACAGGGTGCCTACCTTCACCTTATGACAGATGATGGAGCCTGCGTGGTGGCCATGTTGTTTCGAAGTTTTGCCAAGCATGTGTTAAGAACTCGTGAGTCTCGGGACCGCATTCGCCGGGCCGTTGTTTGGATTTCGTGGATAGCTGCGGGATTGTTGTCTCTGTGGAGGTAGTGTTTAAGCTACCATTTCGGTGTTCGGATGTCGCCTTTGAAGCCTTGTAGGGCGGAAGTGTAAGTTGCCGCCGATTGGTTCATGTTGGCAAGGTTCGATAGTCTGTTCAGCTTGTTCCAGCAGATCGTGGTTAAGTGGTGTGACGGTTTTGGTATAACAAAGGAACTTAGCCCGTGTTACTTGGGCCCTTTGAGTTCATGTGAAGGATAGGCCGTTGCCTATATGTTAGCTTTTGCCGTCCGACTTAGAGGCGACGTCCGGCCTTCAGATTATTATGTTCGGGAAAGCATCTGAGATCCATCCAGAGTGTTCCCGCTAATGATGACCACGCTAGTGATAGTAACCCCAGCTTTGGAAACCGCCGATCGTAACGTGGTAAGAGTTCGAGTGCACGACATCCTCGTGGATCGATGCAGCCCGGCACTATTTGTCGTCGTCGAGCAAGGCTCATGACAAAGTGACAAAAGTGGTACCATTTATCGGGTCGCTGAGAAGGTTAATGCCTCGTGCAAAGTGACAAAGTGGTATCTACGACGTGCAAAGAGAGAAGCGAGCATGTATGGCGGCATAGGTGTGATCATTTCTTTTGTAAAGAGAAGCGCGGGAAGTATATTTTAGACCCCGTGAGAAGTGTTTTGTGGTGATGATTTGAGGTGTTTTCTCGTGGACTTTGATGTAAGCATTTTGCGCGATGGTTCCCGTGGCGGTATGGCAGATTGTTCTCGTAAGTATAGTAGAAGACTATATCGGGCGCGTTTGTTTTGAGATCTAGAAGGAACATTCGACGAATGTTTCGGAGGGGAAAATGTTATACCCAGTATTTCGCAGTATGTGCGTAGGACGCACGTAGAAAATTTGAAACTTTGATTTGGCTTGGCCGAATTAAACTTTGTTCACAACACCCTGCCAGAGTCGCTTCGACGAACGTTTTCACACTTTCGTAGGAAAATTCCGGCTATGACATTTCTAATTTTGCGGATTTTTCCGGTAGACGAACATTTTGGACCAACAAGAGGGAGACACTTGTCACCCTCTCATTGGAACATCTTGGACGACATTATGGACGATTTGGGCTTACGGAGTAGGTAGGATATTTTGTCATGGTTGGTGTGGTAGATGGATAAGGTGTACTTGGGTGAATCTTGGCCTTACACTTGTGTAGCACTTGGCTCAATCTGGCCATTGTCGCCTTCACTTGGCCTATAAATACCCATCCCTTCAAGACTTATTCATCCATTCCTAAATGTTCCTGTGTTAAATCTTCTCCTCCCCATTGTGTTGAGTTCGGCCAAGAGGCCTCCCTCTCCTGAGGCCTTGGCCGAGGTATACCCCTCCTAGTAGGTGGCCGTGGTACCCCTAGCCTAGTTGCTTTCAGATAATACCCCTCTCTTGGTAGAAATACTCTCAACAGTATTGTTATAATGCCCAAACTACCTTAGCCTTATACCTTGTAGTATTCTAAGGTTATACCTATACGAAAGCCCGTATATACTATTATACTTCCCACACCACCAAATCGAAACCCTAAGGAAAATCTCCATGGTTTGTTGGAGTAGTATGTGTGTTGGTTAGAACTTCTAAGGGTAGTTTGGAGCCGGGTTGAGCCGCACTTGAGTTCGAGCTAAACGATTGCCCAGATCGACTTTATACTTGGATAATTATGGGCTTATCGAGGTAAATATCTTGTCCCCTATTGTAATTGGAAATTACACGTTGTTAGATTATATAGTTGAAGTATGCTATATATAGTATAACATAGTTATCGGCAATGTCTTGCGACTTAAGCTCCGAATAAAACTTACTAAATGTCTTCGCGACTTAAGCCCAATTTAAAGAAGAATATCAATCAGAATTACATAAAGGTCATTACAAGAGACTTGTGTAGTAGTACCGGAGTAGAATTATACCAAAGTTAGGGTTAGATGATAACTTCCCGGTTGGCTTGGTAGCCTACTGATAGAGAGGAGATTTACGCCGTCATGGGGAGGTGTCGAATTTTCCGTAGAATATTCTACGATTAGACCTAAATGTTAATAAGCGCTTTGTGGCCTTATAGGTTGAAGTACTACGCAGGGCGCGATCTACTTGGCTTAAGGAGTAGCCGACGCTTAAAGCCGAGCGTTTTGCTATTAGTCGATACTCGCGAGGTATGTGAACCTCTTCCTATCTCTTCTAGCATGATATGTGTGAACTATGTACGGCAGACGCATACGTATAAATGTATTTGATTGGTTTAAAACATAAAGTGTTATAACGCTTTACGGGAAGCCTGCTATAAATACTTTATGTTGGTAAGAAAATACTGTGGTTTTTAAAAGGTAAATCGATTTGAACTATAATCGCTTGTTATGTGTTAATAGAGAACTTGAAGTAATACTTGGTTTTGAAAACTTAAGAGTTATACTAGCTTTATGGGAAGTTAGGTATAACGGCTAAAATGTTTTAATGATTTGAAATCGAATGTGTATCGACAAACCACTCAAGTTAATAAAAGGAAAATGTTTTGAATAATTAAGTATTATTAAACCAAGAGAAACTTCCATCCGCATGAAGCTAAGATGAGACAAAATGATATTTCCTAGATCATGGTCAGTAATAAGATTGTTATAAACAAGAATATCCTTCTCACATATAAGGCTTATGTTTCTGATAGTTTAAAAGAGAATTATATTCTTAAATGAATAAGACTATGAACTACAAAACCTTCTAAGATAAGAAACGTGAACATTGGAAATTAGGCAAACTTGAACATTGGAAAAGAATGTTACTACTTGATATTACAAAGAGAAGTAATTGATTTACTTTAAAAAGATAGTCACTCTATTTTTATACTACTGTATTGTGTGACATCGTAAAAGTAACGATCTTTAAAGAGTTAATGTATGAAGTACTTTGGGGATAAAACCCTAACTTGTGGGCATATAATAGAAAGCACCTTGTATGACTTGATTGTGTTGGTTTGTGATAGCCTTGTAATACTTTCTTGTTGATTGATAAGTAAACATGCTAGGATGCTACGTGTGTTAGTATCTTGTGATGTTGTGTAAAGGGGTTTTTCCTTTGTTGTGCTTATGTTGTTTAACGATAAGTCGTTATGTTAGTATTTTACATCACTCATCTCGAGATGATCTCCGGGTTGTCCTCCGACGCGGGTAGACTCAGTGGTCGATGGACCTATGATTCGAGAATACCTCGCGCAGTCCTGTGGCCTATGCGAGCTACGAGAGTTCGTGTTAGTGTGCGTCCTTTATGGGTACGCGTCCATGCTACGCGGATCGCAAGTCCGTGACGATGCCGGGAGTAGCTACCGACGCGGGAATACCATGCGGGCCGATGAGATTGGCCGGCGCGAGTCGCGGGAAGTTCCAGACTAGACGCGACATTAGATACCGCGCAAGCGCCGCTTTGATCATGCGACGGTTCAGACAGATCTTATAATACGCCTCATGACTGTTGGTACCGCTGGTGTTAGTAGCCGGCCATGCCTTCGCATTTCACCCCGCAGACGGCATTATGGCACGGGACCCGTGTTCATGTGTGTTCCTTGGTGCTTTTATATCATAAATCGCCGGCCGTGAGGAAGGTATTCCACGGCATGATTGATGTTGGGCGTGAGACCCATTGTTATGTTTGAGTGATGACTTTGAGGCGTGAGTCCTCGACTTGATATGATCGCTTGTTTATCATGAATCGTAGTTTTGTTATCATACATGTCTCGCTTATATAGACTACTATGATTCCATTTACAAGATTTTCCACATACGACTGTTTGCGACCTCGTTCGGAAGTCGTTCATGCCGCAGTTGAGGTACACCGATCGTTGATCTCTAGCCTCGTGGTCATAGCCAGCGTTGGAAGCTCCGCTTTCCCGAGGCTTATCAAAGGTATAGTCCCTGTCAGAGTAAGTGTTTACATTCGGGTTTGGCGCCCCGCCCCGCCATGGTTGCTCATCATTCGTAGGTTCAGAGTACTGCAAGGTGGTTTGTAAAAGGATTAAACTGCTCATGTTGAAAAAGTTGTCATTTATATATATGCCGAAGGCAAGTTTTTCTCGACATTATTTCATATTTCATAATATGTCTCAGATCGCTTTATGTTCACTGACACTGCGATGTTGTATCACTAGGGTGCCCGGGGTAAGGCACCAGTCACGGGCCCGGAATCGGGTCGTGACACACAACACAACGATAATCAAGACTCTACTAGACACGGTCTGTAGACACTTTCCGAGGATTAACTGCTCTGATACCACTTTTGTAACGACTTCGCCCCGGGGTTCATCGTGCCTTATCCCGCACCCTAGTGACACAACATCGTAGAAAACCAAGGAAAATAAAACTTTAAACAAGAAACAAGATATATGATCATAAACAGCAACCCTAAGCTACTCCAATAACATATATAAATACAACTCTTTCAAAACGAAGATTTTAATCGTTTTTTACAAACCCCCACAACAAGATTTGCTGCACTTAAGATTTACACAACTATGACTGACAGTGGCCCGCCATACCCGAATGTACAAGAACCTACAACTCAGTGGAACACATACCAAAAGATAAGCCTCCGAGAAACGGAGCTTCCTAAAATCTGAACTGAGATCCTAAGAGCGAGGATCCACGCATCGATGTACTTCACTGCAGATGAACGCAGCCTCAAGGAGGTCAAGCATAACAGTACCAAGTATGTGAAATCTGAAAATATCAGAATGAAATCATACTAGTCATATAAAGCAGAGACATGTATGATAACCAAACTACAACACAACATAAAAGCAGCTATGTCCAATGTGGACTCACGCCTCAAGTCATCACTCAAATATAACTGCTGGTCTCACGCCCACAACATCAATCATGTTCGTGATCATGGCCGTGATGCCGACCATCGGTGTAGACATGTCCATGATGCAACAATACCAATGCCCCACGGCCACATGCCTGAATTCTACCTCTAGACATCGCCCATGTGACATCAACAATAATATACGGGTGATCAACCCCGCCGGCCACATGCCCCTGAATTTACCTCGGGTAGACATGTCCATGTAACCACAATAACAATATATCGGGTAATCAACCTCGCCGCATGGCCGGAATACATCGTGACGGTAGACATGTCCATGTGACATCAACAACAAGACAAGAATCAAAATGGAAACATACCCGTGGAATTCTCCATCACCAAAGACGCCCAAGTAAGTTCTCAACAAGTCGACCGACCTCTATCGAGACGCGGTAATACGTAAATACCACACTTGCACAACAAAGGCTATCATCACAAGCATAGGCAAGTTTCACAACAACAAGCATAGGCAAGTTTCACAACAACAAGCATAGCAAGTTTCACACAACTCAAAGTACTTTCATTTAATGCCAAAGTCCGGTTTTAACCCCAAAGTACTACATACGTTAAGTTCTTTTAAAAGAGATCCATTACTTTTATAAAAGTCACCCTATACCCGTAGTATTAGAATGACCAACCCACATTCCTTTTCAAAAATCAAGTAACAACATTCTTTCCTAAGTTCCACGTTGCCTAGTTTCAATTACTCGCTTCTCATTTTCAAATGCTCAAGTCACTTATTTTAGAAAGGTTTCATAACTCATAGTCTTAATCTCTTTTAAAACAATTGAGTAACATATGTCATATATGTAGTAGTTTATTCTGTTTATAACGATCTTATTACAAAGATGCATGATCTAGAAAATGTAATATCATTTTGTCTTATCTTAGCTTCTATGCAGATGGAGGTTTTACCGGTTTTAATACAACACATCATTATTCAATACATTTTCCTTTATTAACGCCGCAATGGTCTGTCGATACACATTCGATTCCCAAATCAAGAAACATTATCCCTTTAAAACCAAGTACTCATTACTCACGAATGAGGTTTCACAAACATCCACATTAAAACAAATAAGTTAAGTCTCTTATCTTATAAGATCAAGTCTTAACTTCTAACATCAAGAAACCATTTTCACTACATAAGGTCGTTATAACTAACTTCCCATAAAGCTATTATAACACCCTATGTTTTAAACCAACCAAATCACTTAGCACATGTACGTCACTACTACATAGTTCACAACAATCATGATAGAAAAGATAGGAAGAGGTTCACATATCTCTCGCGACGATTTATCGACAATAAGCAAAATGCTCCAAGTACTACAACCTTGCTAGCCCTTTCCACTCCTCGAGTAGAATACGCTACTCTTAGTACTTTCACCTATAAAGGTCACAAACGCTCATTAACCCCAAAACACAAGTTTCTATCTTTCTACGTAAAATTCGGCAAACTCTCCCTCACAAACAGTAAATCTCCTCCTCTATCGAGGCCGCTACTAAGCCAAACGTGGGTTTACACGCCTAACCTGGACGTGTACAATTCTACTCAAGAATACTACACAAGTTCATCGCAATACAATCCTATGTAAATACAGCCTTCGAGTCTTTATTCTTCAGCTTAAGTCAAAAGACATCGAATACTAAGTATAGTTCCATATATAGTATACTTCAACTATATATTCTAACAAACATGTAATTTCCAATTACAATAGAGGACAAGATAATTACCTCGATAAGCCCAAAAATTATCCAAGTTATAATGTCGATCCCGAGCAAGGTTTAGCTCCCTATCCGGCGCTCCAAACAACCCTTAGTTCTAACTAACTTCTACTCAAATACTTCAACCAACTATGAAGATTTCCTAGGTTTCGGTTTGAGACTAAAAGGACAAAAGGTAGTATTTCTGACTTACGATAGAGGTATCTTTGGAATACTACAAGTGTACAAGGCTAAGGTATTTTGGGCATTATAACAATACTAGAGAAGTATTTCAATACCACAAGGAGGGTATTGTCACGACCAACTCTGGTCCGTGGATCGTGCCTACCCTGCACCCTGGTGATACAACATCGAGTAATCACGGAACATAATACACATACATGAAACAAATGAAGTACAAAACAAGAATTTGAGAAAACTTGCCTTTCGATATATAAATAACAACTCTTACAAATGAACAATTTAATCCTTTTACAAACCCCGCCACAAATCAAGATCTACAAACTCTAAGAAAAAGATACGAAAACAATGGCGACAGTGGGCCCGCCATACCTCAATGTAAATACCTACAACTACATGGTACTATACCAAGATAAGCCTCCGAGAACGGAGCTTTCCCAAACGCTGAATCAGGACCCTAAGAGCGAGGATCAACGACCGGTGTACCTTACTGCGGCATGAACGCAGCTTCAAGGAGGTCGATAACAAAAATTTAGTATGCGAATCGAAATATCAGAATGAAATCATAGTAGTCTATATAAAGCAGAGACATGTATGATAACCAAACTACGCTCACAATAAATAAGCAATATATCAAGTCGTGGACTCACGCCAAGTCATCACTCAAATACATAAATACGGGTCTCACGCCACAACATCAATCATGCCCATGGAATACCTTCCTCATCGCCAAGAATAATGATAGAAAAGCACCAAGGAACACACATGAACAACAGTCCCACTGTGCCCAAATAAAATAAAGACAGGTAAGTACGAAGGCATAGCCGACTACTAACACCCACAAGATTAACAAGGTCGTGAATCGAATCATGATATCTGCTTCAGGCCACATGATCAAAGCCGTCACTGCCCGCAATATCAAATGCGCGTCTAGCCCCGAACTCCCGCACTCCGCATAGGCCAATCTCATAGGCCCGCATGAGGTATAACCCGCGTCGAGGGTAGCTACTCCCCTAAGATCGCCCCGACTCGCACCGCACGGCCACATGCACCGCATTTACCATAAAGGCCGCACACCAACATGGAACTCTCGTAGCCCAAGATAGGCCCTCAGACCCGCATGAGGTATTCTCAATCACGGTCCTGCATCACCGAGTCTACCCCGCATCGGAGGGCACCTTAACCCCTAAACACGGTGAGTGGTATAATACCAACATAATGGGGCTTATCGTTTAAACATCATAAGCACAATCAAGGGAAAATCCCTTTACACAAACATCACAGAATACTAACACACGTAGCATCCTAATATGATTACTTATCAAATCAACACGAAGGTATTACAAGGCTATCACAAACCAACACAATCCAGTTATACACACAAGGTACATTCTATTGTATGATTAACAAGATCGAGTATCTATTCTCAAAGTACTTCATACATTATCTTTTAAAAATACGTTACGTTTACAAAAGTCACACAATACCCGTAGTATATGAAAACTAGAGTGATTATCTTTTGAAGTAAAGCAAAACACTTCTCTTTGTAAAATCAAGTAACAACATTATTTCTCAAACGTCCAAGTTTGCCTAATTTCAAATGTTCACGTTTCTTACTTTAGGAAGGTTTCGTAGTTCATAGTCTTATTCATTTAAGAATATAATTCTCTTTTAAACTATCTGAGAAACATAAGCCTTATATGAGTAGGATATTCTTGTTTATAACAATCTTATTACAAACCATGATCTAGAAATATCATTTTGTCTCATCTTAGCTTCTATGAAGATGGAAGTTTCTACTGGTTTTAATAATACTTAATCAAAACATTTCCTTTTATTAACGCCGCAGGGTTTGTCGATACACATTCTCGATTTCCAAATCAAGAAACATTCTTAAGCCGTTATACCTAACTTCCCATAAAGCTAGTATAACTCTTAAGTTTTCAAAACCAAGTATTACTTCTTCGAAATGATTCAAAATCTTTTGAAAAACTTCAAGTTCTTTATTAACACATAACAAGCCGCTTATAGTTCAAATCGATTACCTTTTAAAACCACAAGTATTTTCTTACCAACATAAAGTCGTTATAACTAACTTCCCATAAAGCCGTTATAACACTTTATGTTTTAAACCAATCAAATACATTTAGCACACGACGCTCACCGCACTACATAGTTCACACATATCATGCTAGAAGAGATAGGAAGAGGTTCACATACCGCGACGAGTATCGACTAATAGCAAAACGCCCAAGTACTCTCCAACCGCGGCTACTCCTTGCCAAGTAGATCGCGCCACGCCGTAGTACTCAACCTATAAGGCCACAAGGTGCTTATTAATATTTAGATCCCTACGAGAACATTCTACGTAAAATTCGACAAGACCTCCCCGCAACAAATAAGAAATCTCCTCCTTTATCGAGGCCGCCACCAAGCCAACCAGGGTTATACATCTAACCCGAACGGGTACAATTCTACTCACGTAAAGCTACACAAGTCTACCAGAATACAATCTTATGTAAATACAGCCAAGATTTCTTTCAAAAGGTTTCTTATTATTCGTGCTTAAGTCAAAAGACATTGCCGATAACTACGCTCGATTCTATATATAGTATACTTCAACTATATAATCATACAACATGTAATTTCCAATTACAATAGAGGATAAGATATTTACCTCGATAAGCCCATAATTATCCGAGTTTAAATGTCGATCCCGAGCAAGGTTTAGCTCCTACTCCGCGCGCCCAACCCGCCTCCAAACAACCCTTAGAAGTTCTAACCAACTTCTACTTATTACTCCAACTAACCATGGAGATTTTCCTTAGGTTTCGGTTTTGTGACTAAGGAAGTATAATAGTATTTCCGCTTTTCAGATAAGTATAACCTTAGAATACTACAAGGTATACTGGCTAAGGTAATTTGGGCATTATAACAATACTTTTGAGATTATTTCTAACAAGAGGGGTATTTATACGAAAACTACTAGGCTAGTGGGGTACCCTACCACCACACTACTAGGAGTGGAGAGGGCTCTCGCCGAGGGGCCTTCAAAGGGGAGAGGGCTCTTGGACGGAGTCAACAAGAGGAGAGGGAGGATTTTAACACTTAGAAGATTTGTGGAAAGGATGAAGAATTCATCAAAGGGAGAGGGTATTTATAGCACTAGCCAAGGCCAACCAATGGCCAAGATCTTGCCAAGTGCATAGCAAGTGTAGGGCGAGATCTTGCCAAGTGCACACTAGCCAACTACCACAAAAATATCCTACCAACCCTCGACCACAAAGGCCACACTTTCGCCACCACAATTTCCGCCCAAGGCTCTAATGAGAGGTGACAAGTGTCGCCTCTTGTTGGTCCAAAATGTTTCGCCTCTAAAAATCCGCAAAATTAAAAATGACATAGCCGAAATTCCCATACGAAAGTCAGAAAACGCTTCACGAAAAACGACTCTAACCGTGTTGTGAACAAAGTTAATTCGCCAAGCCTAATTCTCAAGTTCAAATTTTCTACGACGCCCCACGCATATACTCCGAAATACGGTATAACATTCTCCCCTCCTTAGAAACATTCGTCCGAATGTTCTTTCTAAGTCTCAAAACAAACGCCGCCAAAGATAGTCTTCACTACCATACTTACGACACAATCCTCGCCACAATGGCCACGTAAACAATCACGCAAAAATACTTACATCCAAGTCCACGAGAAACACCTCTAACATTACTACAACCACCCTCTCCGGGTCTAAAATATACTTCCTTCGCACCTTCTCCTTACAAAAGAAATGATCACATCTATGCTCGCCATACATGCTCGCTTCTTCCCGATACCACTTTTGTCACTTTGCGCGAGGTTCTAGTGTCACTCCGCGACTCCAACAAATGGTACCGACTACGCGATCCCCGAGGTCGCCGTGACACTCAAACTCTTACCACACTTCCGACATCGCTTCGCTTCAAGACTCGGGTTACTATCTCTAACGTGGTCATCATTAATCGGGAACACTGGATGGATCTCCGATACCTTCCCGAACATAACAATACGAAAGACGGACGTATCGCCTCATAAGTCTGACGGCAAAGCAACATATAGGCAACCCGCCTACTCGCACTGCATCCGTAAGGCCCAAAGTAACTCGGGCTAAGTTCCTCTGCTTTCCAAAACTCGCCACACCCAAACCGTGGTATCTTCAAGAAGATCGACCGTCAACTCAACTCTGCGTCGCCGATTATCCGCACGATTTCTCCGAGCCGCCGTAACCTCTTCTAGACAAGCTTTACTCTATCCACAAATCACGGAACAAGCTCAACCAACTATTTGAATCTTGCCAACATCGAACCAATCGACCGGCGACTTCACATCCGCCCCTGAGGCTTTATAAGGCGACACCAACACCGAAATGGTAGCTTAAATACTCCTCCACAGAGACAACAATCTCCACAACTACCCCCAAATCCAACCATCGCCCGAGGGAGAATGCGATTCGAGACTCACCGAAGTTCCTAACCTTGCCGGCAAAACCTCCAAAAGAAGCACCAGAACTGGCTCCATCAGTCGCCTTAAGGTGTAGGTAGGCACCTCGCAGCCCTACAACCTTCGATGCAACATCTCGCATAACCTCCGCCGAGAAAACGTCCCGAACGAAGAACACGATGGCTGCCCCATCGACCACTCACCGGCCGAACGTATCCACGAACTCGTACGCTGTTAACTAAACTTGGGCCCAACACCTCGTGATCTCACCACCCGGCGGACCACCACAAACCGACCCACCAACAAATGTGTCGCGTTGACCGCAACGCGCCTCAACCCGACCCGCAACGCGCACAATACTAGCTCCCGATCCGAACAATCTCACTTAATCACGCTTTCAAAACCAAGCGTCTTCTTAGCTCAACTACCCCTTCATTCCACACTACTAGGGACCTATCCCAACATAACTCACGCACTATGCACTTCCGATAAGTGGTCAAACATAACCCTACACCTATGCTCGAGACGGCCTTACCTCTAAGGTCTCTACGTAAAAAACTCTAAGGCTCACACCTTCTCTATCCCCAAAATCTTACTCTGCTAACCCATCATGATTTCTAATCACAACTAACACACCGCTATCGAACATAGCACTTAAGGTATACTCACCTTATCACATATACTGATCTCTGTGAGGGTTAAGGATATATCTATATTCATCGCTTCACTCCTTAGTCGTTTAATCAAACTCGCCCGCAGGGCGCATATAGGCCAAGATGACGAACTACCCACCGATCCCCGGCTAAGTCCTCCTACAAAGACACTCTCGACACATGCTCGACGGCCGCAGTACAACAAGTACCAACTAAAAGACGACACTTCGATGACGCTCATTACACCGTGAACACCGAGGGAAAATCAATCCGCCGGCCGGAACCTGCCAGTAGCCGTGAACCTAAGCTCGAGCTCACCAACTCCTGCATACCCCGAACGCCCCGAATCCCCGGTGACCTTCAATCGGTGGATGTGCAAATCTAATCTGGCCGCGAGGCGATCTCGAAAGTTACCAGCGACCTTGCCGCTCGCCTCTTCTACCGCCCTTCGTTAACCCGCCGATCTCTACATCGCCTCGGCCACGCAAAAGCCCGCATACATGCCAAGCCTAATCAAGAATTACTTGCACAACCTCTCTTAGATAGTCATCAAGACTCGCGTACATCGGTATACTCTATACTCATCGCTCCCGGCCGCGAATCAAGGTCCAAACATCGTGGCCGCAGTAGGAATCGCCGCCGCTGCTAAAACTCGGGGGCTAGCGACGCCGCAGAACTCCCGAACGAAGCACTATCCTAGGTAATGATTTGGCCTGCGCCTCGCCACCCTCAACTCTACTCGCAGCCTCCTCGGCCGCTTGCCTGCCCGGGTTGCCCTACGCGAGGCATAACGATAAGGGAAATAATTTCGCCGAGGTCCAACTAACAACATGACTCTAAGGCACGATCTCAGAGTGAGAAGAATAGAAACCAATCCTAAATACCCTATAGCCTCCTCGATTATTGGTGTGGTGCACAACACACCGATAATCAAGACTTCATCGATACGTCTCAGAGACACTTTCCGAGGATTAATCGCTCGATACCACTTTTGTCACGACCAACTCGGGCGTGGATCGTGCCTTACCCCGGGCACCCTAGTGATACAACATCAGAGTAATCAGCGGAACATAAAACACATACATGAAACAAATGAAGTACAAAACATTAATCTGAGGAAAACTTGCCTTTCGGCATATATAAATAACAACTCTTGCAAATGAACAGTTTAATCCTTTTTACAAACCCTGCCCACAACAAGATTGCATGCACTTAAGAAATGATACGAAAACAGTGGCGGGAGAGGGCCCCGCCATACCCCTGAATGTACATACCTTCAACGGCAGGACTATACTAAGATAAGCCTCCGAGAACGAGCTTTCCCAAACGCCGAATCGTGACCTAAGAGCGAGGATCAACGATCGTGTACTTTACTCGCAGATGAACGCAGCCGGGCGAGGTCGATAACAGTACCGAGTATGCGAATCAAATATCAAATGAAATCATAGTAGTCTATATAAAGCAGAGACATGTATGATAACCAAACTACAGTTCACAATAAATAAGCAATATATCAAGTCGTGACTCACGCCGGTCATCACTCAAATACATAAATACGGGTCTCACGCCCACAACATCAATCATGCCCGTGGAAAACCTTCCTCACCGCCAGCCGATGATAGAAAAGCACCAAGGAACACACATGAACAACAGTCCCACTGTGCCCAAATAAAATAAAGATGGGGTAAAGACGAAGGCATAGCCGACTACTAACACCTACAAGATTACCAAGGTCAGAATCAATCATGATATCTGTCTGCATCGCCACATGATCAAAGCCGGTCACTCGCCCGCAATATCAAATGTGCGCGTCTAGCCTCGAACTCCCGCAGCCCGCATAGGCCAATCTCATAGGCCCGCATGAGGTATAACCCCGCATCGAGGGTAGCTACTCCCGGATCGCCCCGACTCGCAGCCCGCACGGCCACATGCATCGCATGACCATAAAGGCCGCACACTAACCTCGAACTCTCGTAGCTCGCATAGGCCCTCAGACCCGCATGAGGTATTCTCGAATCATGGTCCTGCATCACTCGAGTCTACCCCAGACGGAGGGCGCTTAACCCCGAAACACGGTGAGTGGTATAATACCAACATAACGCTTTATCGCTTAAACATCATAAGCACAATCGAGGAAAATCCTTTACACAAACATCACGTAATACTAACACACGAAGCATCCTAATATGATTACTTATCAAATCAACACGAAGGTATTACAAGGCTATCACAAACCAACACAATCCAGCTTATACACACAAGGTACATTCTATTGTATGATTAACAAGATCGAGTATCTATTCTCAAAGTACTTCATACATTATCTTTTAAAAATACGTTACGTTTACAAAAGTCACACAATACGTAGTATATGAAAACTAGAGTGATTATCTTTTGAAGTAAAGCAAAACACTTCTCTTTGTAAAATCAAGTAACAACATTATTTCTCAAACGCCCAAGTTTGCCTAATTTCAAATGTTCACGCTTCTTACTTTAGGAAGGTTTAGTAGTTCATAGTCTTATTCATTTAAGAATATAATTCTCTTTTAAACTATCCGAGAAACATAAGCCTTATATGTGAGTAGGATATTCTTGTTTATAACAATCTTATTACAAAGACCATGATCTAGGAAATATCATTTTGTCTCATCTTAGCTTCTACGCAGATGGAAGTTTCTAACGTTTTAATAATACTTAATCTGTCAAAACATTTCCTTTATTAACGCTCAGATGGTTTGTCGATACACATTCGATTTCCAAATCAAGAAAACATTCTTAAGCCGTTATACCTAACTTCCCATAAAGCTAGTATAACTCTTAAGTTTTCAAAACCAAGTATTACTTCTTCTTTCAAATGATTCAAAAATCTTTTGAAAAACTTCAAGTTCTTTATTAACACATAACAAGCCGCTTATAGTTCAAATCGATTACCTTTAAAACCACAAGTATTTTCTTACCAACATAAAGTCAATTATAACTAACTTCCCATAAAGCCGTTATAACACTTTATGTTTTAAACCAATCAAATACATTTAGCACACGTACGTCACCGTACTACATAGTTCACACATATCATGCTAGAAGAGATAGGAAGAGGTTCACATACCTCGCGACGTATCGACTAATAGCAAACGCTCCAAGTACCTCCAACCGCTTACTCCTTAAGCCAAGTAGATCGCGCCACGCCGTAGTACTCAACCTATAAGGCCACAAGGCGCATTAATATTTAGATCCCTACGTAGAACATTCTATAGAAAATTCGGCAAAGACTCTCCCCTGCAAACAGAAATCTCTCCTTTATCGAGGCCGCCACCAAGCCAACCGGGGTTATACATCTAACCCGAACTGTACAATTCTCCTACGTAAAGCTACACAAGCTCCATCAGAATACCTTATGTAAATACATCAAGATTCTTCTTTCGAAGGTTTCTTATTATTCAGCTTAAGTCAAAAGACATTGCGATAACTACGTTCAGATTCTATATATAGTATACTTCAACTATATAATCATACAACATGTAATTTCCAATTACAATAGAGGGACAAGATATTTACCTCGATAAGCCCATAATTATCCGAAGTTTAAATGTCGATCCCGAGCAAGGTTTAGCTCCTACTCAAGGCTTCCAACCCGCTCCAAACAACCCTTAGAAGTTCTAACCAACTTCTACTTATTACTCCAACTAACCATGAGATTTTCCTTAGGGTTTTGGTTTTGTGACTAAGGGAAGTATAATAGTATTTCTGGCTTTTCAGATAAGTATAACCTGTAATACTACAAGGTATACTGGCTAAGGTAATTTGGGCATTATAACAATACTTTTGAGAGTATTTCTAACAAGAGGGGTATTTATACGAAAACTACTAGGCTAGTGGGTACCCACTAACCACACTACTAGGAGTGTGAGAGGGCTCTGCCGAGGGGCCTTTCAAAGGGGAGAGGGCTCTTGGACGAGAGTCAACAAGAGGAGAGGAGGGATTTTAACACTTAGAAGATTTGTGGAAAGGATGAAGAGAATTCATCAAAGGGAGAGGGTATTTATAGCACAAACCAAGGCCAACCAACGGCAAGATCTTGCCAAGTGCATAGCAAGTGTAGGCCAAGATCTTGCCAAGTGCACACTAGCCAACTACCACAAAAATATCCTACCAACCGCTTGACCACAAAGGCCACACTTTCGGCCACCACAATTTCCGCCCAGGTGTTCCAATGAGAGGGTGACAAGTGTCGCCTCTGTTGGTCCAAAATGTTTCGCCTCTCGGAAAAATCCGCAAAATTAAAAATGACATAGCCGGAAATTCCCATACGAAGTCGAAAACGTTTCGAAAACGACTCTAACCGGGTGTTGTGAACAAAGTTAATTCGCCGAGCCTAATTCTCAAGTTCAAATTTTCTACGACGCCCACGCATATACTGAAATACGTGGTATAACGGTGTTATAATAAAACAACTAGGCAGTGGTACCCACCGCTAGCACCACAAGGGGAGGAACCCTCGGCCAAAGGCCACACGGGGGAGGGGGAAGGCTCGCCAAGAGCTCACAAAGGGGAGAGAGGGTTTCAAGACTTGGAAGTTTTTGGAATGGATGAAGTCTTCACACTTGTGGGGTATTTATAGCAAAACCAAAGGCCAACCAAGGGCCAAGATCCTTCCAAGTGTATAGCAAGTGTAAGGGCAAGATTAAGCCAAGTGCACCCTAAACCCTACTCCACAAAACACTCCACAAACAAGCCACAAAGCAAGGCACACTTCAAGGGCCAATCGGCCAAGTGCCAACCCACTCGACCGCCTCCAAACCGCCCAACGAGGGTGACAAGTGTCACCTCCCGTTGGTCCAAAAGGTTTCGTCTCTCGGAAAAATCCATAAAAATACAAAACGACATAGCCGAGTTTTCCTTCGCAAGTGATGTAAAACGTTTGCGTCGAAAACGACTTAACCGCAGGGTGTTGTGCACAAATGTCATTCCCAAGCCACCTAGGCGGGTGACACGTGTCACCTCCTATTGGCCCTCAAAAACGCGTCTTCCAAAAATATCCACAATGGCCAAAATCTCAAAACAAAGTGGGCTCCTACAAAATCAGAATTTCTCAGTGGGCCCCACGTGACCATTTCCGAAAATAAAATCTCAAAATTCTAATATAATCTATGAAGTCCAAATACCAAATCTGGGAATCCAATTCCCATTAACGAACCTTTTTCTTCACAAATAACCGGAAACTTTTCCGTCGAAAACTCACATCTTTCTTTCTTTTCAAAATTTCTGCCGTACTCTCGTACGTACGTCCTCACATACATACCCTGCAACTACGGGGTATAACAGTAAAGCAGGTGGTATAGCGTCTTGGGGTTTTACCCCTCACTGATACTCTTACCCTGGAGAAGGTGGTATAACGTCTTGGGGGTTTACCCCTCATTTATACTCTTACCCTATCTCGACCGACCATCTAACAATACATAAGCACTACCATGTCCTTTATAAAAAATCCGGGAATTTAACCCAAGTACTCCAAATAACGGAAGCATCCCCGTGGAATCCCACATCACCGTCGGTACGTCCAAGTAACTTACAACAAGACAAACTACCAAACTGAGAGTCGCGCAACGTAATAAAACATAATACTTGCACTCAAAGGCTATCACCAGAACATATAGGCTAATTCTCAATTAACCAAGCCAAAGTACTTATCAAGGCACACATAGAATAATTCTCATTTAACAAGCCAAAGTACTTATTAGGGCACAAATAGAATAATTCTCATTTAACAAGCCAAAGTACTTATCGGGGCACAAATAGAATAATTCTCATTTAACAAGCCAAAGTACTTATCGGGGCACAAATAGAATACTTCTCATTTAACAAGCCAAAGTACTTATCAGGGCACAAATAGAATAATTCTCATTTAACAAGCCAAAGTACTTATCGGGGCACAAATAGAATAATTCTCATTTAACAAGTCAAAGTACTTATCGGGGCACAAATAGAATAATTCTCATTTAACAAGCCAAAGTACTTATCGGGGCACAAATAGAATAATTCTCATTTAACAAGCCAAAGTACTTATCGGGGCACAAATAGAATAATTCTCATTTAACAAGCCAAAGTACTTATCAAGGCACACTTAGACTAATTTTCAATTTAATCAAGCCAAAGTACTACGTACGTTCATTCTTTTCAAAAGACTCTTTTCCAAATAAAACTTCCCCGATACTAACAACCGTAGTATCAAGTCCTATCCACCTTTCAAGACAAGTCACAATACCTTTTTAGAAATACAATTACCGGCTTCTAAATCAAGTGACTTCTTTATTAAAAACCTTAAGCAATTGGTACCTTTAAAACAAGTTGCCCTTCCTTAATACAAGTTATTTCTTTGATTACTTCATTAGAGAAAACCATTCTCTTAACCTTCCATAAAGCCGTTATAACCAACTTCCCATAAAGCCGTTATAACCCTTTATGGTTTAGACCAACACGTTCCTTTTATAACCAAGAGACTTCTACTTTTTGAAACCAAGTATTATATACTTTCAAATCAATTCTCATAACTTTCAAAAATACAATTAGTCTCTTAACCTTTAGAAAACAAGTGACTCATTTTATTATAAAACCTTAGGCAATTGATGCCTTGAAAACAAGTTGCCTCTTCACTAAAATCAAGTCATTTATCTTTCCATAAAGCAAATATAACTAACTTCCCATAAAGCCGTTATATTCACTTTATACCTTAGCCAAAAACAATTTCCTATCCAATGGACTTATACGTTTAAAACGGAACAAGTATCACATACTTTAAAACTCTTCAAGTCCCTTAACTTAAATAAAACTTAAGACATCCTTTATACTTTCAAAGAAGTGAGTAAATCTCCCAACTCACCCGACTTGGCTATTCACACTACTAGTAAAGGATATCAAGGTGTTGTACGTCTACCGTACTACATACGTGCAACTAGTCATGCTCAAAGATAGGAAAAGTTCTACATAGAGTAGATCACACAACTACCTCTTAACTTCTAAGAGTAACAGGAAACATGAAATGATACCACAGGTATATTCCATACATAGAATCATGCCAAAGGAAGGAAGAGGTTCACATACCTCGCGACGATTGTCAACAAGTAGCAAAATGCTCCAAAGTACTTCAACCTTGAGCTATTCCATTCTTCAAGTAGGATACACTATACTAAGTACTTCAACCTATAATGGTCACCATACGTCCATTAACCTCTTATTTCAAACGTAGAATATTCTAAGTGCTAAGTCACTAAATTCTACGGAAAATCGGACAGCACCTCCTTTGTTTTTACTTACTTTGCCACCTTTTTCAAGGACGAATACAATAACCAAACACGCCACATTTAAGGCCCAATCAATGAAATCAACAATAGGGGATTACACGCCTACTAGACGTGTAAAATTCCGCCCCACAAACGATATCAAATTAATACAACTTACTAGGCCAATTCGGCTAACTTGGAGTACAACAATATTAATTCTTATCCAATTTCTATTTCAATCCAAGTTATTAGCCTAACATGATATCAAGTCGCAATCGACTATAACTACTATAATCTTCAAGTCAACAACATGCGACGATTCTAATAACGACTAAATTGCAATCCAACTTAACATGGCTTACATTACATTTCGGATTTCCAAGGCTACAATCAATCCATAATCCTTATAAACTTCAACACATATTCTTCATGCTAGCAACAAGTATAGCTAACAACAATATAAATAATCTTGTAACACTTTCAAAGAACATGATTATACCTCAACGAATCTTAATCCAAATCTTCAAATCTGAAGTCGCTCCTTAGCAATATAGAGCCTCTTCAAGACACTTCAATCCGCTCCTTGAGACCCTTAGAGCAACACCAACAATTTTCCTTCAAACTTCTAATCCAAAACCTAGAAAGCCACTACGTTTTCACTTTGCGACTAATACGAAAACTCTCTTTTTCCGGGATTTTTCTATTGAGATATGATTACACTACCCTCAAGAACCTTGGTTTAAAGTGGGGAGATTATTGGACAAGAAACAAATTTTTTTCCTTCTTGTTGGACATGAACCCGTGAGCTAGCTAGCTTGTTCTTCCAATTTTTCTTGAAAATTTCTAAGTGTTAGACAAAGTCTTGCTACTACTAGTATAATAAAGGGACATGGAGGGTTAAGATGTGAACAATTGGGTGGCTAGGATGATCTCTTAATAAAAATCAAGACTTGTGGGACCTTTGACTTTGGTCAATTTTCTCAAGCTCACACTTGCAAGACTTGTCTTGCAACAAAGGTCCAATGACCCTTTAGCCCTTGCTAGATTTCGTCCAAGGCATCATTTAAGGGGGTGACACGTGTCGCCCTCCCATTCGTCAAAATAATACGATTTCCGACAATTTCATATTTCCGATAAATTTTTACAAGTCTCAAATTTAACACTTGCGAGTTCTTACGTACATGCTTAAAACATGTCCTGTAATTACGGGGTGTAACACTTATGAAGATTTTTCTAGGGTTTCATTTTGCGACTTTTGGAAAAAAGTAGTATTTCTGCTCTAGTATTAAAACAACTTTGGAATACTACTAGGATACTAGGCCAAGGTACTAGGGATAATACTACAATACTCAAAGTATTTTTACTCAAGAGGGGAGGGACGAAAACTCAAGCTCAAAGGAGGAGTATTTGCCTTGAAAGCTCTTAAGTGGAATGAATTTTAGTCATCAACTAAGGGGTATATATAGGGATTCAAGGGTCAAGATCTATGCAAGGTGTGTGGTGAGATCTTGGGACAAGTGTGTGTGGGTCCCACCCTCCAAATGGCTTCACAAGACTTGGGACAAGTGGCTTGCCACTTGTCCCTACCATTTTGGCCAAGCCAAGTGTCACTCAAGAAACGGCCAACCATGGCCACATGGGGGTGACACGTGTCGCCCCCCGATTGGTCCAAAATATTTCGTCTTCCGAAAATATCCAAAATACCGAAAATCTCAAAAACAAAGCGGGCCCCACAAAACCGTAAATTTCTCCCGTGGGCCCCACGTGACCATTTCTGAAAATAAAATCCCAAAATTCTAATATAATCCAAGAAGTCCAACTACCAAATCTGGGAATCCAATTCTCATTAACGAACCTTTTTCTTCACAAAAACCGGAAACTTTTCCGTCGAAAAATCACATCTTTCTTTCTTTTCAAAATTTCTGTCGCATTCTCGTACGTACATCCCCACATACATACCCTGGAACTACGGGGTATAACATCAACTACCCTTTTTCATTTCACAATACTCAGGGACTTATCACACAAACATATCTCACGTGTACTATGCACTCCGATAAGGGTCAAACATAAAAATATAAATCTTTTACTCGAGATGGCCTAGCCTCTAAGGTCTCCACGTATAACATTCTAAGGCTCACACCTTCCCTTATCCCCAAACCTTACCCTTTTAACTAACCATGATTTCTAATCACAATTAACACAATGCTATCTGAACATAACACTTAAGATATACTCATCTTATCATACATACAAATCTCTAGAGGGTTAAGGATGTACCTGTATCTACTGCTTCACTCCCCTTTGTCGTTTTAATCAATCCTGCCCTGTTGGGCGCATAGCTAGGGAAGGTGATGAACTAGCCGCTGATCCTGAAGGCTGAGTCTCTACATTTGCGCCACCTCTGGTCGGACAATTTCTCGCAAAATGGCCCTGCTGGCCGCAAACATAACAAGTTGTCAAAGAAGTACGACACTCCCCACAATGACACTTTCCACAACGGCCACACCGAGGTGTGGGTGACCTCCTCTGGCTAACACCCTTTCCTCTCCGAACTACTGAATCTGCAACTGATCTGGTAGGTTGAGTCCTCCTACTTGCATCCCTCCTACTAGGACACCCTTTCGACACATGGCCCTGACGGCCGCAGGTAAAACAAGCACCAACAACAAGAAGACATTCCCGATGGCGCCGCACACTGAATGCGAGGGAAAATCAACCGATCGGGCTGGAACCTACGTGTATTCACGGAACCAGCCACGGAGCTCGACCAACTCCTGCATACCCCGAACGTCCTGAACCCTGTGGAGGACCACTCTGCACTGGCGGAGGCGCATAACCAGTCTCCTACTGAGAAGGTCCGCCTCGAAAGTTACCAAAGGACCTCATTGCAGCCTCTTCTGCTGATCTTGGTTACCCCGTCGATCCCTACGTTTCTCGTCCTGCTGCGCATAAGCCTGTACGCAGGCCATGCTCATGCCTGACTGAAGAGCTACTCTTGCACAACCCTCTCTTAGATACTCATCAAGACCCGTGATAAATCGGTACATAATATACTCCCTGGTCGCTAAATCCATAGCTAGTAACAGGGTCGTCTCTTTGCAATCTATACTTTCGCCATCGTCGTGGGCAAGATTCAAATATCATGGCCGCAGATAATCGCGCATTGTGCTAGACTCTTTGGGTGGCGGCGTCGCAGAACTCCCCGAATGAAGCACCACCTCAGGTGATGGTTGGGCACTGCCCTCGTAACCTCTCGTGCTCTGCTCGCGGCTCCTCCGCCTTGCCTTCTAGGCGGGTTGCCTTACACGAGGCATAAGCGGTAGGGAAAGAAATGCGTTAGAGGTCCAACTTATAACACAACTCTAAGGCGCGATCTCGAGTGAGAAGAATGGATACCAATCCTAAATATCCTATAGCCTCACGATTATTGGTGTGGTGCACAACACACCGATAATCGACTTACTAGATACGATCTATAGACACTTTCCGAGGATTAAGCTGCTCGATACCACTTTTGTCACGACCGAACCGGGCAAGTGGTCGTGCCTACGAGCACCCAAGTAGACATACATCAGAGTAATCAGCGGAATATAAAACAAGACATGAAATAATATGAAGTGTGAAATAGTTTATCTGCGAAAAGTTGCCTTTCGGCATATATAAACATAAACTTGAACAGTTACATGCCCTTTTACAAACTCTGCCCATAACAGTACTACATACCTCTAAGAGTTTTATAATAACAACGACGGGACAGGGCCCCGCCATACCCCTGAATGTAAGTACCTACAATGACAGGACTATACGAGATAAGCCTCGGAGAAGCGGAGCTTCCCAAAATGTGACTGTGATCCTAAGGCGAGGATCGGCGGCGGTGTACCTCTGCGGTATGAACGCAGCCCCGAAGGAGGTCTGCATAACAGTACCAAGTATGTGAAATGAAAATACGTAAATGAAATCATAGTAGTCTATATAAAGCGGGAGACATGTATGATAACCAAACTACGATTCCTGATAAATAGCGATCGTGTCAAGTCGGGACTCGCGCCTCAAAGTCATCACTCAAATATAACTATGGGTCTCACGCCACAACATCAATCATGTACGTGGAATACCTTCCTCACCGCTGCAGCCTATGATATAAAAGCACCAAGGAATACATGAACACCAGGTCCCACTTGTGTCATAATAAAACCGTACGGGGTAAGTACGAAGGCATAGCCGACTACTAAAACCCACAGTACCAACAATGCTATAAAACTGTATCACGAGGTCTTTCTAGACCGCGCCATATGATCGAAGCGGGCCACTTGCCCTCAGTATCAATGTGCGCATCAAATCCTGGAACTCACCGCGGCTCGCGTAGTGCACCTAGGCGCGTGAGGTAATCCCCGCGTCGAGGGTAGCTACTTCGCCATCATCACGGACTTTCGTAGTCGCGTGGCCACATGGACCGCATGAGGTATCCCCGCGCACTAACACGGAACTCTCGTAGCTCGCATAGGTCACAGGACCGCGTGAGGTATCCTCGCATCGGGGCGCTTAACCCCGATATATCATGTCAAGAGGTGAGTGGTACAATACTAACATAACAGCTTATCGTTAACAACATAAGCACAATCAAGGGACACCCCTTTACACAAACATCACAAGACACTAACACACGTAGCATCCTAACATGTTTACTTATCAAACCAACAAGAAAGTATTACAAGGCTATCACAAACCAACATAGTCAAGTTGTTCACATAAGGTACTTTCTATTTTATGCCAACAAGTTCGGGTTTTTATCCCCAAAGTACTTCATACATTATCTCTTAAAAAAAGATCATGTTTCTTTCACAAGAGTCACACGATACCCGTAGTATTAAAATAGAGTGACTATCTTTTTAAGTAAACCAAAACCAGGGCCCTGTTTAAAGACAAGTAACAACCTTCTTTTCCCAAGTTCAAGTTTGCCTAAGTTCAAAGACTCAAGTCTCTTATTTTTGAAAGGTTTCGTAGTATATAGTCTTAATCACTTAATAATATAATTCTCTTTTAAAAAAATTCGAAAAACATATGCCTTATGTGTGAGTAGGTTATTCTTGTTCACAACAATCTTATTAAAGCAGCCATGATCTAGGAAATGTAATATCATTTTGTCTCATCTTAGCTTCTGTGCAGATGGAGGTTTCTACTGGTTTTAATAATACTAAATTAGTCAATACATTTCCCTTTATTAGCGCTGCAGTGGTTTGTTCGATACTTATTCTCATTTTCGAAATCAATACAAGGCGTTCATAAACAATTAAGTAAAGTTCCTTTTATCTCTCTTAAGTCGTTATACCTAACTTCCCATAAAGCTAGTATAACTCTTAGCTTTTAAAACCAAGTATTACTCTCTTTCAAAAGCGATTCTTAATTCTTTTGAAATACTTCAAGAATCTTATTATTTAGACTCAAGTCAAAAGACATCGCGATAAAACCACGTTCGATTAACAGCGTCGTCTACCGTACTATATATATTCTTTTAAAATATCATGCTCAAGAGGATAGGAAGAATCACATACCTCGCGACGATTATCGACGATTAGCAAAACGCTCCACCGCTTATAACCCGCTAGCCTTGTCCACCTTTCAAGTAGAACATGCTACTCGTAGAACTTTTAACCTATAAAGGCCATATCGTCTATCAGCGTCGGACTACTCAGAGAATATTCTAAGCGGAGGCTTCTCTATTCTACGGAAAATTGGGCAGACTTCCCTACCAGTTAAACTACACAAGTCTCATCAGAATCTGATCCTATGTAAATCTTGTTCAATCTTCTTCTTCTTATACCATCCTTCATATATCTTATACTCATTTCTATACAACTACGATGTAATATCCAATTACAATAGAAGGACAAGAGTATTTACCTCGATAAGCCCAAAATTATCCAAGTTTAAATGTCGATCCTGAGCAACGTTTAGCTCCTACTGTGGGCGCTCCAACCCGCTCCAAACAACCCTTAGAAGTTCTACGCAACTTCTTCTTACTACATCAACCAATTATGAAGATTTTCCTTAGGGTTTCGTTTAGTGACTAAAAGGATATAAGGTAGTATTTCCGGGCTCTACGTATAGAGGTAACTTTGGAATACAACAAGGTATAAGGCTAAGGTATTTTGGAATTGTAACAATACTTGGAGAGTATTTTTCTACCAAGGGGGGGGGGGGGTATTTCACGAGAACAACTCAAGAGGGGGCTTGTATTTCAGCTAGCACCCCTAGGAAGGGGGGTACTTCTCGGCCAAGGGCCTCCCAAAAGGGGGAGGAGCTCTTGGGCGAGAGCTACACTAAGGAGAGGGATTTTCAAGACTTAGAAAGTGTGGAGTGGATGAAGAAGTCTTCAACTAAGGGGGTATTTATAGGACTTTCAATGGCCAAGATTAAGGCAAGTGGAGGGCAAGTGGAGGGTGTAGATTTGTACATGTGCACCCTAGCCATCTGTTATACCCCGTATTTTTCCAGAGTATATACGTGAGGGCGTACGTATACAATTTGAGCCTTAAAGTAGGCATAGGTTCGAATTTGTGCATAGCTACCAAAAGGAGTCGTTTTTCGACGAAACGTTTCCACAACTTTCGAAGGGAAAATTCCGGCTATGTCATTTATAATTTTTGCGGATTTTTCCGAGAGACGAAACATTTTGGACCAACGGGAGGGTGACATGTGTCACCTCGCATTGGCCGTGAAGTGGACGGCAAAGGCAAGCAAAGGCACGTTTTTTGTGCCTTGGGTTAGGTAGGATATTTGTGCAAGTTGGTGTGGTAGATGGATAAGGTCCACATGGTTGAAATCTAGCCCTACACTTGCACCACACTTGTCTTCATCTTGGCCATTGGTTGGCTTTCACTTGACCTATAAATACCCCTTTAGTTGAAGACATTCTTCATCCAAAAGTTGAGCAATCTTTCTAAGTCTCAAACCCTCCCTCTCCCTCTTGTGATCTCGTCCACCACACACCCTCCCCTCTTGAAGGCCCCTTGGCGAAACCTACCCTCCCCTTTGTTGAGGCTTGGCGTGGGTACACACCCCCTAGCCTAGTTGTCTCGTATAAATACCCCTTGTTGTGGTATAGAAATACTCTCTAGTATTGTTGTTATGTCCAAATACCTTGGCCCAAATACCTTGTAGTATTCCCAAGGTTACACTGATACAAGCCAAGAAAATACCATTATACTTCCCTCAGTCACAAAACCGAACCCCTAAGTAAATCGTCACCAGTAGTTGAAGTTATAAGTAGAAGTTGGTTAGAACTTCTAAGGGTTGGTTGGAGCGGGTTAGGCGCGGAGTAGGAGCTAAACCTTGCTCGGGATCGACATATAAACTCGGATAATTTTGGGCTTATCGAGGTAAACACTCTTGACCTTCTATTGTAATTGGAAATTACATGTTGTAGGAATATATAGTTGATGTATACTATATATAGTACGAACATTATAATTGTGCGGCAATGTCTTTTGACTTAAGCTGAATAATACTTACGGCAATGTCTTGCGACTTAAGCACGAATTTTAAGAAGTGAATGACTGTAATTACATAGGGTGTATTACGGTGAAGCGTGTAATATTGTGCGTGAGTAGAATTGTGCGCGTCCGGTTAGGCGTGTTAACCCCCATGGTTGGCTTGGTAGCCGGCCTCGATAGAGAGGAGATTTCTGTTATTGCGGGGAGAGTGCCTTGAATTTTCGTAGAATATTCTGCATTAAGATCTAAAGATATTAATAGGCGCTTTGTGGCCTCTATAGGTTGTAGTACTACGTGTGGGTGATCTGCTTGGTGAGAGTGTAGCGGACGGTTTGAGGTACTTGGGCGTTTTGCTATTAGTCGATACTCGTCGCGAGGTATGTGAACCTCTTCCTATCTTTCTAGCATGATATGTGCGTAACTATGTAGTCTGGTGACGCGTACGTGTTAAATGTATTTGATTGGTTTAAAACATAAAGGGTTATAACGGCTTTATGGGAAGTGGGTTATAACATCTTTATGTAGATAAGAAAAGCCTTGTGATTTTTAAAAGATAAGCGATTTGACTTATAACCGACTGGATGTAAAAGAACCTTGGAGTATTCTAAAAGATTAAGAAACCTTTTTGAATGAAGTGTGTACTTGGTTTGAAAACATAAGAGTTATACCAGCTTTATGAGAAGTTAGGTGTAACGCCTTAAGAAGAGATAAAAAGAATGGTTTAATGGTTTAGAAGTTAAGAGACTTATTCTTAAAGGATAAGAGACTTGACTTAATATGGATGTTTGTGTGAAACCTCGTTCGTGAGTAATGAGTACTTGGTTTTGGAAGGAATAATGTTTTACTGATTTCGGAAATCAGAATGTGTATCGACAAACCACTGCAGCGTTAATAAAGGAAAATGTATTGTATAATTAAGTATTATTAAAACCAGTAGAAACCTCCATCTGCATAGAAGCTAAGATGAGACAAAATGATATTACATTTTCTAGATCATGGCTGCTTAATAAGATTGATTATGAACAAGAATAACCTACTCGCCTATGGCATATGTTACTCAATTGTTTTAAAAGAGATTAAGACATTGAACTATGAAACTTTTCAAAAAGAGACTTGCGTAATTAAATTAGGCAAACTGGAACCTTAGGGAAAAGAAAGGCATTGTGTTGTCTTAAAATGGTTTAAAGCATAGGTGTTATAACGACTACATGGGAAGTTGGTTATAACGACCTTATGAAAACAAAAGAAAGGTTTTATCATTGGTTTTAACGTGGTAACTTGACTTTAAAAAAAGAAAGTATGGAAGTTGTTTTGGTTTACTTAAAAGATATAAGTCACTCTATTTTTATACTACGAGTATCGGGTGACTTTTATAAAAGGAATAAATCTCTTTAAAAGGAATTTAACGTACGTAGTACTTTAGGTTAAAACCGAACTTGGGCATAAAATGGAAGTACTTGAGTTGTGTATAAACTTGCCTATGCTTGTTGTTGTGAAACTTGCCTATCTTGTTGTGATAGCCTTTGTTGTGCAAAAATTGTGTTTCTATACTACCGTCTCTCGATGGAGGTCGGATGACTTGTTGAGAACTTACTTGGGCGTGGCCGTGATGGCGGATAAATTCCGCGAATGCGTTCACGTTGATAGTGTTACTTTGTTAATCGCTTTGGACATCGCGACACGATCGTGGCGCGGGTATCTTCCACTTTGATTACCGCTTTGTTGTCTTATTGTTTCCCTTTGGACATGCGACCACGATCGTGGCGCGGGTATCTTCCATTTGGAATCTTTGTCTTATTGTTTCCCTTTGGACATCGCGACACGATCGTAGCGCGCGGGTATCTTCCGTTTGGAATGTTGTCTTATTGTTTCCCCTTGGACATCGCGACCACGATCGTAGCGCTGCGGGTATGCTTCCATTTGGAATGTTGTCTTATTGGTTCCTTTGGACATCTTGACACGATCGTAGCGCGGGTATGCTCCCATTTGGATTCTTTGTCTTGTTGTTATCATATCATGCATGCCGTGATGAGGAAGGTACTCAGGCGGGATTGATGTTGTGGCGTGAGACCACGAATTGATATAATTGTTATGTGTGTGTCTTGTAGTTTGGTTATCATACACATCTCTGCTTTTATAGACTATTATGATTTCATTTACTGATATTTCTGATTTCACATACTTGGTACTGTTATCTTGACCTCCTTCGAGGCTGCGTTCATCTGCGGTAGGAGTACATCATTGTCGATCCGCGTTTAGGATCCCATCTCAGCGTTTTGGGAAGCTCCGTTCCTTGGAGGCTTATCTGTTGGTATGTTACCACAGTGCAGCAGGTTCTTGTACATTCGGGGTATGGCGGGGCCACTGTCGTCATAGTTGTTGTATAAACTCTTAGAGTGCCTTTGTGTGGGCGGGGTTTTGTAAAAAGGATTAAACTGACCGTTTTAAAAAGAGTTGCTTATATATATTTTTGGAAGGTAACAGTTTGGTTGGCTGTTTCATTATCTTGTCTCGTGTTCATGTTTAAGTTTTTATTTCCATTGGTTTTCTACGATGTTGTATCACTAGGGTGCAGGGTAAGGCACGATCACGGGCCAGGATCGGTCGTGACAAAGTGGTATCGAGCGATTAGTCCTCGGAAAGTGTCTCTGACCGTGTCTAGTAGAGTCTTAGTTGCTCGGTGTGTTGTGCACCACATCTATGTCGAGGCTATAGGACATTTAGGATTGGTTTCCATTCTTCTCATTACGAGATCGTGCCTTAGAGCGTGTGATGAGTTGAACCCTCCAGCGTATTCCTTTCCTTTACAGTTATGCCTCCGCGCAAGGCAACCGGCCCGAGAAGCGGCGGCGAAGGAAGATACGAGTAAGCGTGGCGATCTCTACAGAGACCACGATACGAGCCTCGATCCTACAGTGAGGCGAATGAGATGGGTTATAAGAGATGGCGATTAATGGCGAGTTGTGGCGAACTTGAGATAAGCTGGGCCGGCGATTCGATCCAGTAGCACCGTAGTTCACCCCGAGCGATTTGAGATTACGGGATTTTACGGTGTAACGCGAGTTTTATGGGTGAGGCACGAGGATGATCCGCGAGTTCATCCGGCGATTCTGTGGATCGCAGAGTGATCGAGCATCGGAGACCGAGTCGGTGGTCTAGGTTCGCATCGGCTGCGTGATCTGCATGATCGGCGGTTTGGTCGTGGGAGCTGTCGGGAGAGCATGCACTTCGGCTTTATGGGGCGAGTTCTCGAGGCCTTTCTTGCACATTTCTTGCCTCGCGGATGAGGAGGGCTCGGTAACAGATTTTTGGGGCGGCGAAGCAGGCGTGCGGTTCGGGAGTACAATGTGAGTTCGACTCGTTGGCGTGCGTCCCGCATTAGTAGCTAGTATGGAAGATTGAGTGCACCGATATGTTCTGGGCTCGATGATTACCTAGCGAGAGTTGTTGGTGTAGCTCTTCAGGGCATGGACATTTCGCGTGCGAGCTTATGCACTTAGAGGTGAGGAGCGGAGAAATCGGCGGAATGACCAAAGTCGGCGAGAAAGGGCGAGCTGCGAGGTCCTTTGGTGATTTTCGAGGCGAACCGCCTCGATGCGAACTAGTTATGTGCCTCGCCCGATCTGAGTGGTCTCTACAATCTTGAGCGTCGAGTTTTGAGGCGGTCGGGGCTCGAGGTTGATTTTCGGAGAGCGGGGTGTTAACGGTGAAGCCACCCATACCTCGTTGTGGCCATTGTGGTAGACTCGCGATGGGAATGTCGTGCTAGTCAGGAGTTTGTTTTACATGCGGCCAGCGAGGCCATTTGGGAGAAATTGTCCGAGCCGGTGTGGCTGGTAGGATAGCACAGACTACGGGATCAGTTGCGGGTTCTTCACCTTCCATAGTCAGGCAGGATGTTCATACACCGGCGGGCCACGGTAGAGGTCGCGGTGGAAGTTCCCAGTTTTAGCGGTCCTCTGAATCGCCTATTTTCAGGTATATCCTTAACCCTCTAGAGTTTTGAATGTATTGATGATGTGATGATGTGTTTAGTGTTATGTTCGGATAGCGTTGTGCTAAAACGTGATGTAGAACCTGGTTGTGAGAAGGGTAAGCTTGAAGGTGAGAAAATGATGAACCTTAGAATATTACAGTTGAGACCTTAGATGTAAGGCCGTCTTGAGTACCAGATTTTGCAAGTGATCCTTGTCGGAGTGCATTGTTCTGCCTAGAACGTTTGGTGTGGTAAAGTCCCAGGTAGTGTGTAATGGAAGTGGTAGCTTTCATGACTGTATAGGTAAGATTGTTAGGATCGGGAGCAAGAGCTTGATGCGTGGCGGGTCGGTTGGGGGCCGTGTTGAGGGCCAACCCGCGGCCGTTTCAAAGTGGGGTCACTCTGGGTGGTCGCGGTGGTAAGTCACGAGGGTGCTAGGCCAGTGATTAGATAACCATCGTATGAGTTCGTGGATGTGTTCGACCGGGCGGATCGTGAAGGCGGGAATGGCCTTAAGGAGATTGAAGCTAGTAAGATGACCAAGTTTGGAGGTGGTGACTCCAAAGTTTTGGGAAAGCAATGGCGAAGTGTGATGCGTATGCGAGAGGAGTTCAAGTGTCAGGAAGGGCACGGCGAGTAAGGAAGGAAGAGAACGTGTGATATTTCATGGCGGTGTGGCGTTGGCGACTTGTTAGAAGAACCGTTATACATTTGAGAAGGAACATTCGGGACGAATGTTTCTAAGGAGGAGAATGTTATACCCGTATTTTCGGAGTATATACGTGAGGCGTCGTATACAATTTGAGCCTTAAAGTAGGCATAGGTTCGAATTTGTGCATAGCTACCAAAGAGTCGTTTTTCGGCGAAGCGTTTCCACGACTTTGAAGGAAAATTCGGCTATGTCATTTATAATTTTTGCGGATTTTTCCGAGGCGAAACATTTTGGACCAGCGGGAGGGTGACTTGTGTCACCTGCATTAACCGTGAAGTGGGCGGCAAAGGCAAGCAAAGGCACGTTTTTGTGCCTTGGGTTAGATAGGATATGTGCGAGTTGGTGTGGTAGATGGATAAGGTCCACGTGGTTGAAATCTAGCCCTACACTTGCACCACACTTGTCTTCATCTTGGCCATTGGTTGGCTTTCACTTGACCTATAAATACCCCTCTAGTTGAAGACATTCTTCGTCCAAAAATTGAGCAATCTTTCTAAGTCTCAAACCCTCCCTCTCCTCTTGTGATCTCGTCCACCACACACCTCCCCTCTTGAAGGCCCGGCCGAAACCTACCCCCCTCCTTTGTTGAGGCTTGGCGTGGGGTACACACCCACTAGCCTAGTTGTCTCGTATAAATACCCCCTTGTTGTGGTATAGAAATACTCTCTAGTATTGTTGTTATGTCAAATACCTTGGCCCAAATACCTTGTAGTATTCCCGAGTTACAACACAAGCCAGAAAATACCATTATACTTCCCTCGGTCTCAAAAGCGAAACCCTAAGTAAATCTTCACCGTAGTTGAAGTTATAAGTAGAAGTTAGTTAGAACTTCTAAGGGTTGGTTGGAGCGGAGTTAGGCGCGGGTAGGAGCTAAACCTTGCTCGGGATCGACATATAAACTCGGATAATTTTGGGCTTATCGAGGTAAACACTCTTGACCTTCTATTGTAATTGGAAATTACATGTTGTAGGAATATATAGTTGATGTATACTATATATAGTACGAGCATTATAATTGTCGGCAATGTCTTTTGACTTAAGCTGAATAATACTTACGGCAATGTCTTGCGACTTAAGCCTCGATTTTAAGAAGTGGTATTTGTAATTACATGGGGTGTATTACGGTGAAGCATGTAGTATTCTTGTGAGTAGAATTATGCAGCGTCCGGTTAGGCGTGTTAACCCCACTGGTTGGCTTGGTAGCGGCCTCGATAGAGGAGGAGATTTCTGTTGCGGGGAGGTCTTCGAATTTTACGTAGAATATTCTACATTAAGATCTAAAGATATTAATAGGCGCTTTGTGGCCTCTATAGGTTGTAGTACTACGTGTGGGTGATCTTGGTGAGAGTGTAGCGAGCGGTTTGAAGTACTTGGGCGTTTTGCTATTAGTCGATACTCGTCGCGGTATGTGAACCTCTTCCTATCTTTCTAGCATGATATGTGTATAACTATGTAGTACGGTGACGTACGTGTGTTAAATGTATTTGATTGGTTTAAAACATAAAGGGTTATAACGGCTTTATGGGAAGTGGGTTATAACGACTTTATGTAGATAAGAAAAAGCCTTGTGATTTTTAAAAGATAAGCGATTTGACTTATAAGATTTGGATGTAAAAGAACCTTGGAGTATTCTAAAAGATTAAGAAACCTTTTGAAAGAAGTGTGTACTTGGTTTGAAAACATAAGAGTTATACGACTTTATGAGAAGTTAGGTGTAGCGCCTTAAGAGATAAAAGAATGGTTTAATGGTTTAGAAGTTAAGAGACTTATTCTTAAAGGATAAGAGACTTGACTTAAAATGGATGTTTGTGTGAAACCTCGTTCGTGAGTAATGAGTACTTGGTTTTGGAAGGAATAATGTTTCTTGATTTGGAAATCGAATGTGTATCGACAAACCAACTGCGGCGTTAATAAAGGAAAATGTATTGTATAATTAAGTATTATTAAAACCGGTAGAAACCTCCATCAGTATAGAAGCTAAGATGAGACAAAATGATATTACATTTTCTAGATCATGTGCTTAATAAGATTGATTATGAACAAGAATAACTGCTACTTTATGGCATATGTTACTCAATTGTTTTAAAAGAGATTAAGACATTGAACTATGAAACTTTTCAAAAAGAGACTTGCGTAATTAAATTAGGCAAAGCTGGAACCTTAGGGAAAAGAAAGGCATTGTGTTGTATTAAAATGGTTTAAAGCATAAGGTGTTATAACGACTCATGGGAAGTTGGTTATAACGACCTTATGAAAACAAAAGAAAGGTTTTATCATTGGTTTTAACGTGGTAACTTGACTTTAAAAAAAGAAAGTATGGAAGTTGTTTTGGTTTACTTAAAGATATAAGTCACTCTATTTTTATACTACGGGTATCGGGTGACTTTTATAAAGGAATAAATCTCTTTAAAAGGAATTTAACGTCGTAGTACTTTAGGAGTTAAAAAGCAGAACTTGGGCATAAAATGGAAGTACTTGAGTTGTGTATAAACTTGCCTATGCTTGTTGTTGTGAAACTTGCCTATCTTGTTGTGATAGCCTTTGTTGTGCAAAAATTGTGTTTCTATACTCTGGCGTCTCGATGGAGGGTCGGATGACTTGTTGAGAACTTACTTGGGCGTGGCCAGCGGTGGCGGATAAATTCCGCAGTGCGTTCACATTGATAGTGTTACTTTGTTAATCGCTTTGGACATCCCGACCGCGATCGTGGCGCTGCGGGTATCTTCCACTTTGATTACGCTTTGTTGTCTTATTGTTTCCCTTTGGACATCTTGACCACGATCGTAGCGCGCGGGTATGCTTCCATTTGGAATCTTTGTCTTATTGTTTCCCTTTGGACATCTTGACCACGATCGTAGGCGCGGGTATGCTTCCATTTGGAATCTTTGTCTTATTGTTTCCCGCGGACGTCTTGACACGATCGTGGCGCGCGGGTATCTTCCATTTGGAATGTTGTCTTATTGGTTCCCTTTGGACATCTTGACACGATCGTGGCCGCGGGTATGCTCCATTTGGATTCTTTGTCTTGTTGTTATCATATCATAAGCTGCCGGATGAGAAGGTACTCGCAGGCGGGATTGATGTTGTGGCGTGAGACCACGAATTGATATAAGCTGTTATGTGTGTATCTTGTAGTTTGGTTATCATACTGTCTCTGCTTTTATAGACTATTATGATTTCATTTCTGATATTTTCTGATTTCACATACTTAGTACTGTTATGCTTGACCTCCTTGAAGTGCGTTCATCTGCGGTAGGAGTACATCATTTGTCGATCCGCGTTTAGGATCCCATCTCGGCGTTTTGGGAAGCTCCGTTCCTTGGAGGCTTATCTGTTGGTATGTTACCACAGTGCAGCAGGTTCTTGTACATTCGAGGGTATGGCGGGGCCTGTCCGTCATAGTTGTTGTATAAACTCTTAGAGTTACATGCTTGTGTGGGCGGGGTTTTGTAAAAGGATTAAAGCATTCGTTTTAAAAAGAGTTGCTTATATATATTTTTTGGAAGGTAACCGTTTGGTTGCTTTGTTTCATTATCTTGTCTCGTATTCATGTTTAAGTTTTTATTTCCGCTGGTTTTCTCTGATGTTGTATCACTAGGGTGCCCGGGGTAAGGCACCAGTCCCGGGCCCGGGATCGGGTCGTGACACCATCTACTCCACAAATCACTCCAAACATTGACCCAGGTTTTAGGCCTCAATCGTGCCAAGCCATGCCACCTCGAGTCGGCAGGGGTGACAAGTGTCGCCTCTCGTTGGTCCAAAATATTTTATCTCTCGGAAAAATCCATAAAATAATAAATGTCATAGCAGTAATTTTACGCCCATGAGTTTTGGACAATGTTTCGTCGGAAAACAATTCTTTTCGGGGGTTGTGCACAAATTTTTGTCCCTTGCCTAACTTAAGGCTTAAACATTTGTACGTACGTCCTCACGTACATACTCTGGAAATACGGGGTATAATAAATCACATACCTCCTTGGCGAAATCCACGCGAGTCGAATATGTCGGCGTGAAGTATCGACCTATAATAGTCGTGTTATGCCGTATTTCCGGTATGTATGCGTGATGGCGTGCGTATAAAAGTTAAGCCTTAAGTAAACAAAGGGCGAATTTGTGCACAAATAGCGAAAAGAGTTGCTGCGACGAAACATTTTAGACACTGCGAAGGAAAATGCGATTCTGCATTATAATTTTGCGATTTTTACGAAGATAATATTTTGGACCAGCGAAGAAGCGACATGTCACCCTCGAGTTAGCGAAATGGTGGATGATTTCCTTGCGCGTTTTTGTCATTTTTGTTGCCTAAAACATTTGGTCAATGTTTTGTAGATATTTTGTGTGGTAGATGGATAAGGTGGGACCACATACTTGTCCAAATCTTACCTCACTTGCCCCCACTTGCCTTAATCTTGGCCATTGAAAGTCCTATAAATACCCGCGGGTTGAAGACCTTCATCCACTCCACGTTTTCTAAGTCTTGAAAATCCATCTCCCCTTAGTGTAGCTCTCGTCGAGCTCCTCCTCCCCAGAAGGCCCTCGAAAGTACCCCACTTGAGTTGTTCTCGTGAAATACCCCACAGTAGAAAAGTATTCTCAGTATTGTTACTATTTCCAAAATACCTTGGCCCCGAATACCTTGTAGTATTCGAGTTACCACATACTAAAAGCCGGAAATACTATTATACTTCCCTTGATCCTGAAATGAAACCTGAGGAAAATCTTCATAATTGGTTGAAGTATTAAGAAGAAGTTCGTAGAACTTCTAAGGGTTGTTGGAGGCGGGTTGGGCGCCCAGTAGGAGCTAAACGTTGCTCAGGATCGACATTAAATCTTGTATAATTTTGGGCTTATCGAGGTAAATACTCTTGTCCTTCTATTGTAATTGGAAATTACATAATGTAGTAGTATAGAAATGAGTATAAGATATATAGAAGGATGGTATAAGAGAAGAGAATTGAATTGAAATCACATCGGAAGAATATTAAAGAAGAAGATTGAACTGTACTTACATAGAATTTGTATTCTGATGAACTTGTGTAGTTTAACGGGTAGGGAAGTGCTGCTCGATTTTCCGTAGAATAGAGAACCCTCTGCTTAGAATATTCTACAGAGTAGTCTAGACGTTGATAGACGTATATGGCCTTTATAGGTTGAAGGTTCTGCGAGTAGCATGTTCTACTTGAAAGGTGGACAAGGCTAGCCGGGTTATAGCGGTGGAACGTTTTGCTATTTGTCGATAATCGTCGCGAGGTATGTGATTCTTCCTATCCTCTTGAGCATGATATTTTAAAAGAATATATATAGTATGGTAGACGTACGTGTGTTAACTGAACGTGGTTTTACTGCAATGTCTTCTGACTTGAGTCTAAATAATAAGAATCTTGAAGTATTTCAAAAGAATTAAGAATCGTTTTTGAAACAAGAGTAATACTTGGTTTTAAAAGCTTGAGAGTTATACTAGCTTTATGGGAAGTTAGGTATAACGACTTAAGAGAGATAAAAGGAATGGGTTACTTAATTGTTTATGAACGCCTTATATTGATTTGAAAGCGAGAATAAGTATCGAACAAACCAACTGCGGCGCTAATAAAGGAAATGTATTGACTAATTAAGTATTATTAAAACCGGTAGAAACCTCCGTCGTATAGAAGCTAAGATGAGACAAAATGATATTACATTTCTAGATCATGCTGCTTTAATAAGATTGTTATGAACAAGAATAACCTACTCACACATAAGCGTATGTTTCTCAAATTGTTTTAAAAGAGAATTATATTATTAAGTGATTAAGACTATGAACTACTGAAACCTTTCGAAAATAAGAGACTTGAGTATTTGAACTTAGGAAAACTTGAATTTTGGAAAAGAAGGTTGTTACTTGTCTTTAAAAGGAAATTGTTTTGGTTTACTTAAAAGATAGGCACTCTATTTTTAATACTACGGTATCGTGTGACTCTTGTGAAAGAAACATGATCTTTTAAAGAGATAATGTATGAAGTACTTTGAGGATAAAAACCGAACTTGTTGGCGTAAAATAGAAAGTACCTTGTGTGAATAACTTGACTATGTTGGTTTGTGATAGCCTTGTAATACTTTCTTGTTGATTTGATAAGTAAACATGTTAGGATCTTCGTGTGTTAGTGTCTTGTGATGGTTGTGTAAGGGTTTCCACTTATTGTGCTTATGTTGTTTAACGATAAGCCATTGTGCTAGTATTATATCACTCGCTCTTGACATGATATATCGGGGTTAAGCGCCGTCACGAGTACACCTCGAGCGATGCGTGTGACTATGATTGAGAATACGCGTGCGGGTCGAGGGCTATCGCGGGCTCGAAGTTCGGGTTAGTGTGCGGTCTATGTGGCCATGCGGTCTATGTGGCCGTGCGGACTACGAGTCGGGGCGATGCAGGAGTATCTACCCACCGATGCGGGGAATACCTCATGCGGGCATATGTGTGTGGCTTTATGCGGAGTGCGGGAAGTTCGAGTTAAGCGCGCATTGATCTGCGAGCGAGTGGCGGCCGATCATGTGGCGGTCTAGAAATACCTCGTGCTCTGATTTAGGGCATTGTTGAGTGCGTAGGTTTTAGTAGTCGGCTATGCCGTACTTACCCGTCGGTTTATTATGACACAGTGGGACACGGTGTTCATGTGTATTCCTTGGTGTTTTTATATCATGGGTAAGCGGTGAGGAAGGAATTCCACGGCGCATGATTGATATTGTGGGCATGAGACCCGTAGTTATATTTGAGTGATGACTTTAAGGCGTGAGTCACGACTTGACATATTTGCTTACATATTGTGTATCTTAAATTGGTTATCATATATATGTACATTTTATATAGACTATTATGATTTCATTTCTGATATTTTGATTTCACATACTTGGTACTGTTATCTTGACCTCGCCCGAGGCTGCGTTAAATCTGCGGTAGAAGTACGCGATGTTGATCCTCGCTCATAGGGTCACGATTCGGCGTTTGGGAAGCTCCGTTTCTCGGAGGCTTATCGATGGTATAGTCACATCGTTGTAGGTACTTACATTCGAGGTATGGCGGGACCCTTGTTACACCGTATTCTACGGGGCGTATGTTAGAGCGTGCGTGAGAACTCTAATGTTAAGATTAGAGACTTGTAAAAATTTATCGAATTATGAAATTGTCGGAGCGTAATATAATGGCGAATGGGAGGCGACACGTGTCACCCCCTTAAGTGAGCTTAGGCGAATTGAACATGGACAAGAGGTCGTTTGACCGCTTGTTAGGAAAACAAGTCTTGCAACTTGAAGAGCTTGACATAATTGACTTGGTCAATGGGTCCACATAGTCTTGATATTTAGTAAGACCTCATCCTAGCCACCCGATTGTACCGTCTTGACCTCAGTATTTACTATATAATACTACTAGTAGTGAGACAAGTTCCATACTTAACCAAATTTACAAAAAATTGGAAGAACATCACATAGTGCTCTCGGGTTCAAGCATTCAAGAAGAAAAAAAAATTGTTTCTTGTCCATTTAGCTCCACACTTTAAACCAAGGTTCATGAGGGTATTGTAAGTGTATCTCAATAGAAAAATCCTGGAAAAAGAGAGTTTTCGTATTAGTCGCAAGGTGAAAACCTAGTTGCTTTTCTAGGTTTTGTTTGGAAGTTTGAAGGAAAGTTGTTGGTATTGTTCTAAGGGTCTCAAGTAACGTATTGAAGTGTCTTGAAGGAGCTCTAAGTTGCTAAGGAGCAAATTCAGATTTGGAGTTGGATTGAGATTCGTTGAGGTATAATCTTGTCTCTTAAAAGTGTTACAAGATTATATATATATTGTTTGTTGTTAGCTTTACATGTTTCTAGCATGAAGTTTATATGCTAAAGTTTGATAAGTATTATGGATTGATTGTAGTCTTAAATCTGAAATGTCATTTAAGCCTTGTGAAGTTGGATTACAATTTGGTCGTTTATTAGAATTGTCGCATGTTAATTACTTGAAGATTATAGTGGTTATAATTGATTGCGACTTGATATCATGTTATGCTAACAACTTGGATTGAAATAGGAATTTGATAAGAATTGGTGTTATTATACTCTATGTGGCCGAATTGGACTTGTAGGTTGTATTAGTTTGATATCGTTTGTGGGGCGGAATTTTACACGTCTAGTAGGAGTGTAATCCCCTATTGTTTAATTTCATTGATTGGGCCTTAAATGTGGCGTGTTTGGTTATTGAATTTGACCTTGAAAAAGGTGGCAAAGTAAGTAAAAACAAAGGAGGTGTTGTCCGATTTTCCGTAGAATTTAGTGACTTATCACTTGGAATATTCTACGTTTGAAGTAAGAGGTTAATGGACGTATGGTGACCATTATAGGTTCAAGCACTAAGTATAGCGTATCCTACTTGGAGAATGGAATAGCTCAAGGTTGAAGTACTTTGGAGCATTTTGCTACTTGTCGACAATCGTCGCGAGGTATGTGAACCTCTTCCTTCCTTTGGCATGATTCTATGTATGGAATATACATGTGGTATTATTTCATGTTTCCGTCTACTCTTAGAAGTTAAGAGGTAGTTACGTTGATTTACTCTATGTAAAAGCTACGTCTAAGAAATCCTAAGTTTTTACCAAGTCTTATGGGGGATGTTGGTAAGAGTCGTTAGGAAGTACTTGGAGTCGAGTTGACTTGGCTAAATTACGGCACGAATGAGAATAAGTATCGAACAAGCCATTTCAGCGTAAATAAAGGAAAATGTAATGACAATTAATTATATTAAAACAAGTAGAATCCTCCATCTGCATAGAAGCTAAGATAAGACAAAATTGTATTACATTTTCTAGATCATGGCTACTTGAATAAGATCGATATATTTAAGTATAACTTATTCTGGCACCCAGTATATGTTACTTAATTTAAAAGAGTTATGTATGAAGTTTTTAAGACATTGAAACTTGTTTTCTTAAAAGTTAAGAGACTTGAGGTATTTTGAAGCTATGTGATTTGATTTGAAAGTATAAGTCTCTTGGTTATAAAAGGAATGATTTTGTCTAAGACATAAAGAGTTATAACGACTTTATGGGAAGTTGGTTATAACAACTTTATGGAAGATTAAAAGAATGGTTTTCTTCAGTAATGTAAGCAAAGAAATGTTTTGAAATTAAGAAGGGCAAATTGTTTTAAAGGTACCAATTGCTTAAGGTTCTAAAGAAGAAGTCACTTGATTTAGAAGCTGGTAAATGTATTTCTAAAAAGGTATTGTGACTTGTCTTGAAAGGTAGATATGACTTGATACTACGGTTGTTAGTATCTGGGAAGTTTTATTTGAAAAAGAGTCTTTCTAAAGGAATAGAGGTGCGTAGTACTTTGGGTTAAATTCCCGGATTTTATATGACATTATCGTCCCAGAAATGGGCCGGGCAGTATACCTTTATGGGCAGACTATATGACATTATCGTCCCAGAAATGGGCCGGGCAGTATACCTTTATGGACAGACTATATGACATTATCGTTCCAGAAATGGGCCGGGCAGTATACCTTTATGGGCAGACTATATGACATTATCGTCCCAGAAATGGGTCGGGCAGTATACCTTTATGGGCAGACTATATGACATTATCGTCGAGAAATGGGCAGGCGGTATACCTTTATGGGCACTGCTCGACATTATCGCGTCGAGAATGGGTAAGGCGGTATGCATAGATTATGTGACTTTATCGCGTCGAGTTTGGGGCGGTAGTATATGGCGTCCTCCGTAAAGGGTCGGATTAATTTATGAAAGTAAGTAAGTTATATGGTAATAAACTTGATGATGTTCCTAAGTATGTACGTAAGAAAGTGACTATAACTTTTATTGAAAAATGGGAAAAGATAATAAGGTACGATTAAGTTCACGAGATATTAATGACATGGTAGGTTCAGGTATTTACTTCTTTTACACTTACCTCTGTCATGCTTTTATCTGAGTATGTTTTAATTGTTGTACCTTATTTCCGTTCCATATTAAATTACTGTTATGCGACCCCCGAGAGCTGCGTTAAATGCCATGGTATTAGGTACAGGTTGGTGATCCGTGCTCTTAGGATCTCGGTTGATTTTGGGAAAAAGCTCCATTTGCTCGGAGGCTTATCTCTTGTGCAGTTTCCCACTGAGTGTAGATTCATGTATATTGAGGTATGGCGGGGCCTGTCCGCCAGTTGTTATGTTAAAAACTCTTAGAAGTGCAGTAGTCGCATGTGTGGAGTCGATTTGTAAAGGAAAGGAGGCAAGCTGCTTGGTTATTTATATATATGTCGGGAAAGCGACACATCGGCTAACTGTTGTTTTACTTCTATTGTTTTATTTTTAGTTTCATGTATGTTCGCTGATTTTCTCGATGTATACTGTAAGGGTGCCCGGGTAGGGCACGATCGCGAGCTTGGGTCGGTCGTGACAAAAGTGAGTATCGAAGCGATTAGTCCTCGGAAAGTGTCTACGACCAGTGTCTAGTAAGTCTTGAATATCGGTGTGTTGTGCACCACATCTATAATCGAGGAGTGCGGGACATTTAAGATTGGTTTCCATTCTTCTCTCTTTGAGATCGTGCGATGAAATCTGTCTAGTAGGTTGAATCCTCTCGACCCGCTTCTTATAACGATTATGCCTCGCCGGAAGGAGACCGGGGCCCAGAAGGGCAAAGCGGCGGCGAGGCGCTAGTGAGTGCGTGAAGGTTACGGGACTCGAAACACAGACTATGCACGAGGTAGTATGCGGTCGGTGAAGTTCCACGCCGGCGATATTAGAGGCAGAGGCGGTAGCTCGAAGGTTCGTGCGAGCCTCGATCCACGGCCGAGGCTGAGTATATAGACTACGAAGAAGCGGTCGGGCTATTGACTAGCATAGTGGTAGGCGGCGCCGAGAAGCGGTAGCTAACCTAGAGTGGCGGTTTGCGGATTGGGATTTTTAGGTTGTCATCGCGAGTTTTATGGTTAGTGCGAGGAGGATCGCGAGGAGTTCGTTCGGCGACTACGGACTATGCGAGTTCTTAGGGCTTGGAGGCAGTGCATTAAGCTAACCTCTTACGATTCTGCGATATTGCGTTGAATTGGTTTGAGTCTTGGGAGGCTGTCGAGAGGAGTGGGGGCTCGTCCGGCGGTTTGGGATGAGTTCACGGAGGCCTTTCTTGATCACTTTTGCCTCACGAAATGAGAGAGCCCGTGTTGATAGGTTCTTGTCATTGAGGCGAGAATGGGAGGACCGTCGAGAGTCTGACACAGAGTTTGACTCCTTGGCGACGTCGCGCGCCATTGTAGCTAACATGGCGGATAGAGTTAAATGTCATTCGTAATGGGGCTAGGCCGTCATATGATTCTTGCATGCTTGGGGTGGCTCTTGGCCGGTATGGACATTGCTAGGATGCGAGCCTATGCGCGAGGATAGAGGATAGAGAGAGGAGGATTAGATTAACTCGAGCCGGCCCGAGGGCCGGGGGCAGGTCTCGAGCGATTTTAGGCGGGCGGCCTCGTGTGAACCAGTCTACATTGCGGCCGGCAAGTGCTCCTCGCGATTTTCGGCGGGGTTTTACAACCGGGAATGCGAGGGCGGTCAGTCTCTAGAGCGAGTCTCGAGAGAGATGGGGGTTCGATCGATCGAGGCCACGCTTTGCCTCAATCGCCCGGTGTGGTAGGTTATATTACGGGGTATGTCGCGGCGATGCAGTGCTTGTTTTCTTTTGGCGTCTAGGCCATAGGTTAAAGTGTCCTTATAGAGGTCTGGTGGGACAACACGTCTCTTTGGATCATTTGTGGGTTCTTAGCCTTGATAGCTAGGCGGAGGTTAATGCAAACAGTAGTGGCGAGAAGGTCGTGGTGGGAGTTCAGTTTTAGCGGTCCTTTGAAGCGCCTATATGATTTCGGTATGTCTTTGGCCACTTTAGAAACTTGTATGCATGATAAAGTTGTGGTATGTTTAAATATCATGAGCAGTTATATTGAGACTATGTATGTGCTAGAAGGAGTTGGAAATGCGAAAAGATAATCTCTTTTGGGCTTATGATGGGCGGATATGCGTGTGCGAGTTATTAGGGCCTTGTGTGGCATTGTTGGTCTGCCGGGGTTGTGAAAGGGAACTATGTCGCAAATGAGAAGTTTGCCTCCGAAAGAACATTCGGGGCCGCATGTTTCTAAGGGGGGAAGAATGTTACACCCAGTATTTATAGGGCGTGTGTTAGAGCGTGCGTGAGAACTCTAATGTTAAGATTAGAGACTTGTAAAAATTTATCGAATTATGAAATTGTCGGAAGCGTAATATTATGGCCGAATGGGAGGGCGACACGTGTCACCCCCCTTAAGTGAGCTTGGGCGAATTGAACATGGACAAGAGGGTCATTTGACCCTTGTTAGGAAGACAAGTCTTGCAACTTGAAGAGCTTGACATAATTGACTTGGTCAATGGGTCCACATAGTCTTGATATTTAGTAAGACCTCATCCTAGCCACCCAATTGTACACATCTTGACCCTCCATGTTACTATATAATACTACTAGTAGTGAGACAAGTTCCATACTTAACCAAATTTACAAAAAATTGGAAGAACATCACATAGTGCTCTCGGGTTCAAGCATTCAAGAAGAATTTTTTTTTTTGTTTCTTGTCCATTTAGCTCCACACTTTAAACCAAGGTTCATGAGGGTATTGTAAGTGTATCTCAATAGAAAAATCCCGGAAAAAGAGAGTTTTCGTATTAGTCGCAAGGTGAAAACCTAGTTGCTTTTCTAGGTTTTGTTTGGAAGTTTGAAGGAAAGTTATTGGTATTGTTCTAAGGGTCTCAAGTAGCTTATTGAAGTGTCTTGAAGGAGCTCTAAGTTGCTAAGGAGCAAATTCAGATTTGGAGTTGGATTGAGATTCGTTGAGGTATAATCTTGTCTCTTAAAAGTGTTACAAGATTATATATATATTGTTTGTTGTTAGCTTTACATGTTGCTAGCATGAAGTTTATATGTTAAAGTTTGATAAGTATTATGGATTGATTGTAGTCTTAAATCCGAAATGTCATTTAAGCCTTGTGAAGTTGGATTACAATTTGGTCGTTTATTAGAATTGTCGCATGTTAATTACTTGAAGATTATAGTGGTTATAATCGATTGCGACTTGATATCATGTTATGCTAACAACTTGGATTGAAATAGGAATTTGATAAGAATTGGTGTTATTATACTCTATGTGGCCGAATTGGACTTGTAGGTTGTATTAGTTTGATATCGTTTGTGGGGCGGAAGTTTACACGTCTAGTAGGCATGTAATCCCCTATTGTTTAATTTCATTGATTGGGCCTTAAATGTGGCGTGTTTGGTTATTGAATTTGACCTTGAAAAAGGTGGCAAAGTAAGTAAAAACAAAGGAGGTGCTGTCCGATTTTCCGTAGAATTTAGTGACTTAGCACTTGGAATATTCTACGTTTGAAGTAAGAGGTTAATGGACGTATGGTGACCATTATAGGTTCAAGCACTAAGTATAGCGTATCCTACTTGGAGAATGGAATAGCTCAAGGTTGAAGTACTTTGGAGCATTTTGCTCTTATGCGACAATCGTCGCGGTATGTGAATTGTTATACCGTATTTCCAGTATGCGTGGGGCGTGCGTAGAAAATTTGAAACTTGTATTAGGCTTGGCGAATTAATTTTGTTCCTGACACGTTTAGAGTCGTTTTTACGAAGCGTGTTGGGCGACAAGAGGCGCCACTTGGCACCCTCGTTAGCGGGCGTGAGGCGGTTTGGGCGAATTGAAGAGGGAGTTGGTAGGATATTTTGTGTGTTAGTTGGTTAAGGACACGTGGGTGAATCTTGGCCTACACTTGCTATGCACTTGGCTAGATCTTGGCCATTGGTTGGCTTTGGCTTGTCTTTATAAATACCCTCTCCCTTTGAAGACTTCTTCGTCGAATAAATTTCCTAAGTCTAAAATTCCTCCCTCCCTTATAGTATAGTTCTCGTCCCCCTCCCCCTTGTGGGGCCTTTGGCCGAGAGCACCCTCCCCATGGCGAGAGTCCCCACAGTGGGGTAGGTAGAGGATATCTGACCCACTGCCTAGTTGTTTTAGTATAATACCCCACTTTTGGTAGAAATACTCTCAAAGTATTGTTATAATGCCCAATTACCTTAGCCATATACCTTGTAGTATTCTAAGGTTATACTTATAAAAAGCCCGGAAATACTATTATACTTTCCGTCGATCCAAACCAAAACCACAAGGAAAATCTCCATGGTTAGTTGGAGTATTAAGTAGAAGTTGGTTAGAACTTCTAAGGGTTGTTTGGAGCGGGTCGGAGCCTTGAGTAGGAGCTAAACCTTGCTCGGGATCGACATTTAAACTCGGATAATTATGGGCTTATCGAGGTAAATATCTTGTCCTCTATTGTAATTGGAAATTACATGATTGTTAGACTATATAGTTGGGGTATACTATATATAGAAGCGAGCGTAGTATCGCGATGTCTTTTGACTTAAGCACGAAGAATAAGAAACCTTTTGAAGAAAAGTCTTGACGTAATTACATGGGGTGTATTCTGATGAACTTGTGTAGCTTTTACGTGAGGTAGAATTGTGCGTCCGGATTAGGCGTATAACCCCTGGTTGGCTTGGTAGCGGCCCAGATAGAGGAGGAGATTTCTGTTTGTTGCGGGAGTCTTTGCCGAATTTTACGTAGAATGTTCTACGATTAGACCTAAATGTTAATAAAGCGCGCGTGGCCTTATAGGTTGAAGTACTACGTGTGGCGCGATCTACTTGGCAGGAGTAGCGGATGGTTGGAAGTACTTGGGCGTTTTGCTATTAGTCGATGTCGTCGCGGTATGTGAACCTCTTCCTAGCTCTTCTAGCATGATATGTGTGAACTATGTAGTGCGGTGAGCGTCATGTGCTAATTTTATTTGTTTTGTTTAAAACTTTAAGTGTTATAACGGCTTTATGGGAAGTTGGTTATAACGGGCTTATGTTGGTAAGAAAATACTTGTGGTTTTAAAAGGTAAGCGATTTGAACTATAAGCGGCTTATTATGTGTTAATAAAGAACTTGAAGTATTTCAAAGATTTTTGAATCATTTGAAAGAAGAAGTAATACTTGGTTTTGAAAACTTAAGAGTTATACTAGCTTTATGGGAAGTTAGGTAATAGCGGCTTAGAATGTTTCTTGATTTGGAAATCGAATGTGTATCGACAAACCAACTGCGGCGTTAATAAAGGAAATGTTTGTGATTTAGTATTATTAAAACCGTAGAAACTTCCATCTGCATAGAAGCTAAGATGAGACAAAATGATATTTCCTAGATCATGATTCTTTGTAATAAGATTGTTATAAACAAGAATATCTACTCACATATAAGGCTTATGTTTCTCGGATAGTTTAAAAGAAATTATATTCTTAAAAGAATAAGACTATGAACTACGAAACCTTTCTAAAGTAAGAAAGCGTGAACATTTGAAATTAGGCAAACTTGGGCGTTTGAGAAATAATGTTGTTACTTGATTTTACAAAGAGAAGTGTTTTGCTTTACTTGAAAGATAATCACTCTAGTTTTCATATACTACGGGTATTGTGTGACTTTTGTAAGCGTAACGTATCTTTTAAAAGATAATGTATGAAGTACTTTGGGAATAGATACTCGATCTTGTTAATCATATAATAGAATGTACCTTGTGTGTATAAGCTGGATTGTGTTGGTTTGTGATAGCCTTGTAATACCTTCGTGTTGATTTGATAAGTAATCATATTAGGATCTACGTGTGTTAGTATTACGTGATGTTTGGGTAAAGGGTTTTCCCTTGATTGTGCTTAGGTTGTTTAAGCGATAAAGCATTATGTTGGTATTATACCACTCGCGCGTGTTTCAGGGGTTAAAAGCCTCCGTCTGCGGGGTAGACTCGGTGATGCAGGACCGTGATTGAGAATACCTCATGCGGGTCGCGGGGGCCTATGCGGGCTACGAGTTCGAGTTAGTGTGCGGCCTTTATGGTCATGCGATGCATGTGGCCATGCGGGTGCGAGTCGGGGCGATGCGGGAGTAGCTACCCTCGATGCGGGGTTATACCTCATGCGGGCCTATGAGGCGCCTATGCGGGCTGCGGGAGTTCGAGGCTAGGCAGCGCATTTGATATTGCGAGCGGCGACGGCTTTGATCATGTGGCGGTCTAGCAGATATCATGTCTGATTTATGACCTTGTTAGTGCGTAGGTGTTAGTAAGCGGCTATGCCTTACGTACTTACCTGTCTTGTTTTACTTGAACACAGTGGGACTGCTTTGTTCATGTGTATTCCTTGGTGCTTTTCTATCATTGGCTGCCGCGGTGAGGAAGGTATTCCACGGGCATGATTGATGTTGTGGGCGTGAGACCCGTTGTTATATTGGAGTGATGGCTTGGAGGCGTGAGTCACGACTAGACATGGCCTTATTTATTGTGACTGTAGTTTGGTTATCATACATGTCTCCTTCTTTCATAGACTACTATGATTTCATTTCTGATATCTTACGTATTTCACATACTTGGTACTGTTGTCTTGACCTCGCCCGAGCTGCGTTCATCTGCGCGGTAAAGGTACACGATCGTTGATCCTCGCTCTTAGGGTCCGCGATTCGGCGTTTGGGAAGCTCCGTTCCTCGGGAGCTTATCTTGGTATAGTCCACATTGATTGTAGGTGCTTACGTTCGAGGGTATGGCGAACACTGTCCGTCGTTGTTGTCATATCATTCTTAGAAGTGCATGAATCTTGTTATGGGCGAGTGGTAGAAAGGGATATAGCTGTTCAAATTATTATTTATATATCTTGTGATACGTTTTGGTTGCTTTGTCTTATTTCACTATCTTATTACATTGGTTTCATGTATTGTCTTTATGTTCCGTGATTACTCGATGTTGTATCACTAGGGTGCAGGTAAGGCACGATCCACGGGCCGGGCAGTGCGTGACAAAAGTGGTATCGAGCGATTAATCCTCGGAAAGTGTCTGAGCCAGTATCGATAGAGTCTTGATTATCGGTGTGTTGTGCACCACGCGATGTCGGAGGCTATAGGATATTTAGGATTGGTTTCTATTCTTCTCACTCACGAGATCGTGCCTTAGAGGCGTGTTGTAAGTTGGACCTCTGCGTATTTCTTTCCCACCGTTATGCCTCGCGTAGAACCGGGCCGGGAGGCAAGCGGCCAGGAAAGGCTGCAGTAGAGTTCGAGAGGGTTGCGAGGCATGGGCCAAATCTTCACCTTGGGTGGTGCCGTTCGGGGAGTTACTGCGGCGTCGCTAGCCCGTCGAGTTTAGCCGCGGCGGCGATTCCTCTGCGGCCATGATATTTGAACGCCGGTTCCACGGCGAGAGCAGAATATAGATTTCAAGGAAGGCGACCTGTTACTAACTATGGATTTGACTACGAGTATCTGGATGTCTGCGAGTCTTGATGAATATCAGCGAGAAGGTTGTGCAAGTAATTCTTGATTGGGCTTGAGCATGGCACGTATGCGGGCTTATGCGCGAGCGAAAGCGTAGAGATCAGCGGGTTAACGAAGGGCGGGGAGAGGGCGGAGCGAGTCCTTTAGTAACTCGAGGCAAGTCGCCTCGCGGCCAATTAGATATGCACCTCGCCCGGTCACGAGTGGTACACGGATTTCGGGGCGTTCGGGGTATGCGAGGAGTTGGTGAGCTCGAGCTTAGGTTCCACGATCTGCGAAGGTTCCGGCCATGCAGATTCAGTTTTCTCGGTGTTCGCGGTGTGGCGTCATCTCGGGAATGTCGTCTTTTGGTTGGTACTTGTTGTACCTATGGCCGTCGAGTGCGATGTCGAAAGAGTGTCCTTGCGGGAGGACTTAGCCTTGGGATCGGTGGGTAGTTTGTCATCTTCGCCAGCGATCGCCTGCAGGCGAGTTTGATTAGAGCGACTAAGGAGTGAAGCGGTAGATATAGATATATCCTTAACCTCTAGAGATCGGTATGTGTGATAAGGTGAGTATACCTTAAGTGCTATGTTCGATGGCGGTGTGTTAGTTGTGATTAGAAATCATGGTGGGTTAGCAGAGTAAGATTTTGGGGATAGAGAAGGTGTGAGCCTTAGAGTTTTATCGTAGAGACCTTAGAGGTAAGGCCGTCTCGAGTAAAGGTGTAGTGTTATGTTTGATACTTATCGGGTGCTTAGTGCGTGAGATATATTGTGTGATAAGTCCTGAGTAGTGTGGAATGAAAGAGGGTAGTTGAGCTAAGAAGACCGCTAGGTTTTAAGCGTGATTAGTGAGATTGTTCGGATCGGGGAGCTAGTATGGTGCGGCGTTGCGGGTCGGGTTGAGGCCACGTTGCGGGTCAACCAGCGGCGGGTTTGGTGGTGGGGTCGGTTGTGGTGGTCGCTTTGGGTTGGGGTTCTACGGTGTTAGGCCCAGTTTAGTTAACAGTGCGAATTCGTGGATCGTTCGACCGATGGTCGGGCGAGGAAGTCGGCCGTCTTGTTTTCTAGCAAAGGCCGTTTACTCGGCGATCTTGTTTTATCGAGAAAGGTTGTAAGTGCTGCAGGGTGCCTACCTTCACCTTATGGCGACAGTGGAGCCAGTGCAGCTGTTTTGTTTGGAAGTTTTACAGCGGTTAAGAACTGGTGAGTCTCGAGAATCGCGTTCGCCACCGGGCGATGTGTGGAGTCGGGGGTAGTTGTGGGGATTGTTGTCTCTGTGGAGGAGTGTTTAAGCTACCATTTCGGTTTTGAATGTCGCCTTATGGGGCCTTGTAGGCGGAAGTGTAAGTTCTTGGTCGATTGGTTCGATGTTGGCAAGGTGCAAATAGTTGGTTGAGCTTGTTCCGGTATTTGTGGATAGGGAAGGCGTCTAGGAGAGGTTTTGGCGGCTCGGAGAAATCGTGCGGATAATCGGCGACAACGCTTAGAGTTGAGTTGGTCGGTCTTCTTGAAAGTACCACCCGGTTTGGGTGTGGCGAGTTTTGGAAAGCAGAGGAACTTAGCGAGTTACTTTGGGCCTTACGGTCTGCAGTGCGAGTAGGCGGGTTGCCTATATGTTAGCTTTTGCCGTCAGGCTTAGGAAGCGATGCGTCGATCTTTCGTATTGTTATGATCGGGAAAGTATCGGAGATCCGTCAGTGTTCCCGATTAATGATGACCACGTTAGAGATAGTAACCGAGTTTTGAAGCGAAGCGATGAAATGTGATAAGAGTTCGCGGTATGAGAAAGTGCAGCGAGTAAAGGGAGAAGCGGCATGTATTACGAGCATAGATGTGATCTTTACTTTGGTGATGTTAGAGTGTTTCCTCGTGGACTTGAATGGAAGTATGTGCGCGGGTGTATACGTGGCGGTGTGGCGAGTTTGTTCGTAAGTATAGTAGTGAAGACTATCTTGGCGCCGCGTTTGTTTGAGACTTAGAAGGAACATTCGGGACGAATGTTTCTAAGGAGGAGAATGTTATACCGTATTTCGGAGTATATGCGTGGGGCGTGCGTAGAAAATTTGAAACTTGTATTAGGCTTGGCGAATTAATTTTGTTCCAACACGTTTAGAGTCGTTTTTCGGCAAGCGTGTTGGGCGACAAGAGGCGCCACTTGGCACCCTCCGTTAGCGGGCGTAAGGGGCGGTTTGGGCCGAATTGAAGAGTGGGAGTTGGTAGGATATTTTGTGTGTTAGTTGGTTAAGGACACGTGGGTGAATCTTGGCCTACACTTGCTATGCCTTGGCTAGATCTTGGCCGTTGGTTGGCTTTGGCTTGTCTTTATAAATACCTCTCCCTTTGAAGACTTCTTCGTCAAATAAATTTCCTAAGTCTAAAATTCCTCCTCCCTTGTAGTATAGTTCTCGTCCTCCCCAGCTTGTGAAGTCTTTGGCCGAGAGCACCTCTCCCCATGGCGAGAGTCCCACAGTGGGGTAGGTAGAAGTATACACCACTGCCTAGTTGTTTTAGTATAATACCCCCCTTTTGGTAGAAATACGCGCAAAAGTATTGTTATAATGCCCCAATTACCTTAGCCATATACCTTGTAGTATTCTAAGGTTATCTTATACTAAAGCCAAATACTATTATACTTTCCGTCGGTCACAAAAGAAACCACAGGAAAATCTCTATGGTTAGTTGGAGTATTAAGTAGAAGTTGGTTAGAACTTCTAAGGGTTGTTTGGAGGCGGGTCGGAGCGCGAGTAGGAGCTAAACCTTGCTCGGGATCGACATTTAAACTCGGATAATTATGGGCTTATCGAGGTAAATATCTTGTCCTCTATTGTAATTGGAAATTACATGATTGTTAGACTATATAGTTGGGGTATACTATATATAGAACTGAGCGTAGTATCGTGATGTCTTTTGACTTAAGCACGAAGAATAAGAAACCTTTTGAAGAAAGTCTTGGCTGTAATTACATGGGGTGTATTCTGATAGACTTGTGTAGCTTTTACGTGAGGTAGAATTGTGCGTCCGGATTAGGCGTATAACCCCACTGGTTGGCTTGGTAGCGGCCCAGATAGAGGAGGAGATTTCTGTTGTTGCGGGGAGAGTCTTTGCGAATTTTACGTAGAATGTTCTGCGATTAGACCTAAATGTTAATAAAGCGCCTTGTGGCCTTATAGGTTGAAGTACTACGTGTGGCGCGATCTACTTGGCTTAAGGAGTAGCCGAGCGGTTGGAAGTACTTGGGCGTTTTGCTATTAGTCGATAATCGTCGCGAGGTATGTGAACCTCTTCCTAGCTCTTCTAGCATGATATGTGTGAACTATGTAGTGCGGTAGGCGTCATGTGCTAAATGTATTTGATTGGTTTAAAACATAAAGTGTTATAACGGCTTTATGGGAAGTTGGTTATAACGACCTTATGTTGGTAAGAAAATACTTGTGGTTTTAAAAGGTAAGCGATTTGAACTATAAGCGGCTTATTATGTGTTAATAAAGAACTTGAAGTATTTCAAAAGATTTTTGAATCATTTGAAAGAAGAAGTAATACTTGGTTTTGAAAACTTAAGAGTTATACTAGCTTTATGGGAAGTTAGGTAATATGGCTTAAGAATGTTTCTTGATTTGAAATCGAATGTGTATCGACAAACCACTCTGACGTTAATAAGGAAATGTTTTGTGATTTAGTATTATTAAAACCGGTAGAAACTTCCATCTGCGTAGAAGCTAAGATGAGACAAAATGATATTTCCTAGATCATGGTTCTTTGTAATAAGATTGTTATAAACAAGAATATCCTACTCACGTATAAGGCTTATGTTTCTCGGATAGTTTAAAAGAGAATTATATTCTTAAAAGAATAAGACTATGAACTCTGAAACCTTTCTAAAGTAAGAAAGCGTGAACATTTGAAATTAGGCAAACTTGGGCGTTTGAGAAATAATGTTGTTACTTGATTTTACAAAGAGAAGTGTTTTGCTTTACTTGAAAGATAATCACTCTAGTTTTCATATACTACGGGTATTGTGTGACTTTTGTAAGCGTAGCGTATCTTTTAAAAGATAATGTATGAAGTACTTGGGAATAGATACTCGATCTTGTTAATCGTATAATAGAATGTACCTTGTGTGTATAAGCTGGATTGTGTTGGTTTGTGATAGCCTTGTAATACCTTCGTGTTGATTTGATAAGTAATCATATTAGGATCTTTACGTGTGTTAGTGATACGTGATGTTTGGGTAAAGGGTTTTCCGCCATTGTGCTTAGGTTGTTTAAGCGATAAAGCTGTTATGTTGGTATTATACCACTCGCGTGTTTAGGGGTTAAGCGCCTCCGTCACGGGGTAGACTCTGCGATGCAGGACCGTGATTCGAGAATACCTCATGCGGGTCCTTGCGGGCTATGCGGGCTACGAGAGTTCGAGTTAGTGTGCGGCCTTTATGGTCATGCGATCTATGTGGCCATGCGGTGCGAGTCGGGGCGATTAGGAGTAGCTACCCTCGATGCGGGGTTATACCTCATGCGGGCCTATGAGGCGCTTTATGCGGGCTGCGGGAGTTCGAGGCTGAAGCCGCACATTTGATATTGCGAGCGGCGACCGGCTTTGATCATGTGGCCAGTGCAGATATCATAATCTGATTTATGACACTTGTTAATGCTTGTAGGTGTTAGTAGGCGGCTATGCCTTCGTACTTACCTGTCTTTATTTTACTTGAACACAGGTGGGACTGCTTTGTTCGTGTGTATTCCTTAGTGCTTTTCTATCATTGGCTATTGCCGCGGTGAGGAAGGTATTCACGGGCATGATTGATGTTGTGGCGTGAGACCCGTTGTTATATTGGAGTGATGGCTTGGAGGCGTGAGTCACGACTAGACATGGCGCTTATTTATTATGGCGTAGTTTGGTTATCATACATGTCTCCTGCTTTACATAGACTACTATGATTTCATTCTGATATCTTACGTATTTCACATACTTGGTACTGTTATCTTGACCTCGCCCGAGCTGCGTTCATCTGCGCGGTAAAGGTACACGATCGTTGATCCTCGCTCTTAGGGTCCGATTCAGCGTTTGGGAAGCTCCGTTCCTCGGAGGCTTATCTTGGTATAGTCACGTTGATTGTAGGTGCTTACGTTCGGGGTATGGCGAGCCACATCCGTCGTTGTTGTCATATCATTCTTAAGTGCATGAAATGCTTTATGGGCGAGTGGTAGAAAGGGATATAGCTTATTCAAATTGTTATTTATATATCTTGTGATGGTAACCGTTTTTGGTTGCTTTGTCTTATTTCCTTTGTCTTATTACATTGGTTTCATGTATTGTCTTTATGTTCCGCTGATTACTCTGATGTTGTATCACTAGGGTGCCCGGGGTAAGGCACCAGTCACGGGCCCCGGAACGGGTCGTGACATGAACCTCTTCCTTCCTTTGGCATGATTCTATGTATGGAATATACATGTGGTATTATTTCATGTTTCCGTCTACTCTTAGAAGTTAAGAGGTAGTTCGTTGATTTACTCTATGTAAAAGCTACGTCTAAGAAATCCTAAGTTTTACCAAGTCTTATGGGGGATGTTGGTAAGAGTCGTTAGGAAGTACTTGGAGTCGAGTTGACTTGGCTAAATTACGACACGAATGAGAATAAGTATCGAACAAGCCATTTCAGCGTAAATAAAGGAAAATGTAATGACAATTAATTATATTAAAACAAGTAGAATCCTCCATCTGCATAGAAGCTAAGATAAGACAAAATTGTATTACATTTTCTAGATCATGGCTACTTGAATAAGATCGATATATTTAAGTATAACTTATTCCTGGCCTTTAGTATATGTTACTTAATTTAAAAGAGTTATGTATGAAGTTTTTAAGACATTGAAACTTGTTTTCTTAAAAGTTAAGAGACTTGAGGTATTTTGAAGCTATGTGATTTGATTTGAAAGTATAAGTCTCTTGGTTATAAAAGGAATGATTTTGTCTAAGATATAAAGAGTTATAACGGCTTTATGGGAAGTTGGTTATAACAACTTTATGGAAGATTAAAAGAATGGTTTTCTTCAGTAATGTAAGCAAAGGAATGATTTGAAATTAAGAAGGGCAAATTGTTTTAAAGGTACCAATTGCTTAAGGTTTTAAAGAAGAAGTCACTTGATTTAGAAGCCGGTAAATGTATTTCTAAAAAGGTATTGTGACTTGTCTTGAAAGGTAGATATGACTTGATACTACGATTGTTAGTATCTGAGAAGTTTTATTTGAAAATGAGTCTTTCTAAAGGAGTAGAGGTGTGTAGTACTTTGGGTTAAATTCCCAGATTTTATATGACATTATCGTCCCAGAAATGGGCCGGGCAGTATACCTTTATGGGCAGACTATATGACATTATCGTCCAGAAATGGGCCGGGCAGTATACCTTTATGGGCAGACTATATGACATTATCATCCCAGAAATGGGCCGGGCAGTATACCTTTATGGGCAGACTATATGACATTATCGTCCCAGAAATGGGCGGGCGATACCTTTATGGCGGACTATATGACATTATCATCGAGAAATGGTAGGCGATATACCTTTATGGGCGGACTATATGACATTATCGTCCCGAAATGGGCGGCGATATACCTTTATGGGCGGACTATCACGACATTATCGCGTCGAGAATGGCGGGCGGTATACTGTATGGGCGATTATGTGACTTTATCGCGTCGATTTGGTAGGGTAGTATAAGCGTCCTCAAGTAAAGGGCGGATTAAGTTATGAAAGTAAGTAAGTTATATGGTAATAAACTTGATGATGTTCCTAAGTATATGCGTAAGAAAGTGACTATAACTTTTATTGAAAAATGGGAAAAGATAATAAGTGCGATTAAATTCACGAGATAGTAATGACATGGTAGGTTCGGTATTTACTTCTTTTACACTTACCTCTGTCATGCTTTTATACGGTATGTTTTAATTGTTGTACCTTATTTAGTTCCATATTAAATTTTTGTTATGCGACCCCTTGAAGCTGCGTTAAATGCCGCGGTATTAGGTACAAGGTTGGTGATCCTTGCTCTTAGGATCTCGGTTGATTTTTGGGAAAAAGCTCCATTTGCTCGGAGGCTTATCTCTTGTGCAGTTTCCCACAGTTTGTAGATTCATGTATATTCGAGGGTATGGCGGGGCCACTGTCCATACGATTGTTATGTTAAAAACTCTTAGAGTGCAGTAGTCACATGTGTGGAGTCGGTTTGTAAGGAAAGGCAAGCTGCTTGGTTATTTATATATATGTCGGGAAGGTAGCCACATCGGCTAACTGTTGTTTTATACATTGTTTTATTTTTTTAGTTTCATGTATGTTCGCTGATTTTCTCGATGTATACTGTAAGGTGCGGAGTAGGGCACGATCGCGAGCTTGAGTCGGTCGTGGCGATACAATCCGTCATTATGGTTATAACATTCTTAGAAGTGCATGTAGTTACATTTGTGGCGAGTTTGTAAAAAGGGATGTAACTGTTCGGATTCAAGTTTATATATATATATGCCGAAATGCAACTTTTATCAGATAAACTGTTTCTCACTTCATATTATTTCATGTCTTGTTTTATATTCATTGAATACTACGATGTATGTCTACTTGGGTGTCGGGTAAGGCACGATCACGAACCGGGTTGGTCGTGACAAGTCAAATCGTCTATCAGCGTCTAGACTACTCTGCGAGAATATTCTAAGCGAAGGTTCTAACTTCTACGGAAAATTTGGCGGCACTTCCTGCAGTCAAACTACTGAGTCTCTGTAAATACGGTCTATGTAATGGCCAGTTCAAGTCTCTTCTTTTATAAGATCCTTATATAAATTTTATACTTAATTCTTAACTACTACGATATGTAATCTGCAATTACAATAGAAGGACAAAGATATTTACCTCGATAAGCCCAAAATTATCCAAGATTAAAGTCGATCTGAGCAAGGTTTAGCTCTGTATGTATGCGCTCAAGAAACCCTTAGAAGTTTTATACAACTTACACTTAATACTTCAACCAACAATGAAGATTTTCCTAGGGTTTCGTTTTGTGACTAATGGATATAAAGTAGTATTTACGGGCTTTTAGTATAGAGGTAACTTTGGAATACTACAAGGTATTGGCTAAGGTATTTTGGAATAGTAACAATACTTGGAGAATATTTTTCTACCAAGGGGGTGTGTTGCGGACGAAAGCTACTAAGAGGGGAGTTTGGGCGAGAACTTGACTAAAGGGGAAGGATTTTATGACTTGGAAATTGTTTTGTGGATGAAGAAGTCTTGCCTGAGGGGTATTTATAGAACCACGAGGCGAATTAAAACAAATGGAGGGTGAAGATTTGGATTCATGTGAAGAATGAGGTCTTCCAACCAAGTGTCACCACAATGTTGGGACATATGTCCACCACAACCTTGGGACATATGTCCCCAACAATGAGCCATGTGGCCTTCCACTGCACACGCCCACTACCTACTCCCGCTCGCGAAGAAATATCTTCCAAGACTTGACCATTTGACTTGTACACTAGCCCAACATTTTACGTCGACCCATGCCAACTAAGGGTGATACATGTCGCCTCCTATTAGCCAAAATATTTCGTCTCTCGAGAAAAAATCCGTGTCGGTTAAAATATTAAAAGCGTAGAATTTCCTTCACAAGGTTCGGAATCTTTTCCGTTGAAAGTTCACAATTTCATCCTTAACCTAATTAGGGTTTGTACAAATGTACGTACATCCTCACATACATACTCTGGAAATACGGGGTATAACAAGATATATATATGTATTGTGTATGTGTGTCCGATGATGTTGAGGATGCGCGGCGCGTCACGTGGTTATATGTTACACTTATGGTATCGGCGTGTGGGGGATTCCACGACGCGCTTTGATATTTGTGTGACTTAATCGCGTCCCAGTTGGGCGGGTAGTATATGCGTCCTCCGTAGAGGTCGGATTATGTTATGAAAGATAAGTAAGTTATATGGTAATGAACTTGTGATTTTCCCAAGTATATGCGTAAGAAAGTGACTATAACTTTTATTGAAAACGGGAAAAGATAATAAGGTACGATTAAGTTCATAAGTGGTAATGACACGGCAGGATCTGGTATGTACTTTTTTTTATACTTGCCCCTGTCATTCTCTTGTGCAGTTATGATCTGTTTACTGTACTTTATTTCTGTTCCATATTAAATTTTTGTTATGCTTGACCCTTTTCGAGTGCGTTAAATGCCGCGAGTTTAGGTACAGGTTGGTGATCCTTGCTCTTAGGATCTCGGTTGATTTTGGGAAAAAGCTCCATTTGCTCGGAGGCTTATCTCTTGATGCAGTTTTCCACGAGGTTGTAGATTGTATATTCGGGGTATGGCGGGGCCACTGTCCACTTGTTGTTACGTTAAAACTCTTAGAGTGCGTAGTCACATGTGTGGAGTCGATTTGTAAAGGAAAGGAAGCGACTTCTTGGTTGTATATATATGTCGGAAGGTAACCACATCGGCTAACTTTGTTATTTTATACATTTGTTTTATTTTATAAGTTTCATGTATGTTCGTGATTATCTCGATGTATACATGAGGTGCCCGGGTAGGGCACGATCGCGAGCTTGGTCGGAGTCGTGACAAAAGTGGTATCGAAGCGATTAGTCCTCGGAAAGTGTCTGAGCCGTGTCTAGTAGAGTCTTGATTATCGGTGTGTTGTGCACCACGTCTATGTCGGGAGGCTTGGACATTTAGGATTGGTTTCCATTCTTCTCTATTTGAGATCGTGAAGAGAGTGTCTAGTAGGTTGAATCCTCTCGACCCACTTCTTATGTATGATTATGCCTCGCCGGAGCGGCCGGGGCCCGAAGGGCAAAGCGTGGCGAGCTTCTAGTGGTACGCGAGAGGGTTACGAGGACTCGGAGCACGAACTATGCACGAGGTAGTAAGCGGATCGGCGAGCTTCGATCCGCCGGCGGTATTAGAAGGCCGAGGCGGTAGTAGCTCGAAGGTTCCGTGCCGAGCCTCGATTCCGCGGCGAGCGGTTTAGAATTATGGAAGCGGTCGGGCTATTGACTAGCATAGTGGTAGGCGGCGCAAACGGGAGCGAGTAGCTAACCCTGGTAAGCGGTTTGAGGATTCGGGATTTTAGGTTGTAGTCCACTGAGTTTTATGGTTGAGATCGAGGATGATCTTGAAGTTCGTTCGGCTCTGACGGACTATGCAGTGCTTAGGGCCTCGAGAGGCAGTCGATTGTGTTAGCTTCTTACTGGGATTCTGCGATATTGCGTTGGCTAGTTTTGAGTCTTGGGAGCTATCGAGAGGTGTGGGTTCTCGTCCGCGATTTGGGATGAGTTCACGGAGGCCTTTCTTGATCACTTTTGCCTCTGAAATGAGGAGAGCCGTGTTGATAGGTTCTTGTCATTGAGGCGAGAATGGGAGGACCGTCGAAATACAACACAGAGTTTGACTCGTTGGCGGTATCGCGCACTGTGTGGCGATATGGCGGGCGAGTTCAGATTATGTGATGGGGCTGAACCGTTATATGATTCTGCATGCACAGGAGTGGCCCTTCACCGGTATGGATATTGCGAGAATGCGAGGCTTATGCGCGAGGATAGAGGGCGAGAGAGAAGTCGGCTAGACTCGGGCGGCCAGAGGGCCGGGGCAGCGGGGTTCGAGGAAATTCGCGGCGGGCGGCCTCGGCCGGATGGAGTCAGCACCGGTACCTGAGTGCTCCTTCCGTCTTACGGCGGAGGTTTGGTCGTCGGGGTATTCGGGGCAGTCGGGCTCTGAGGCTGCGAGTTCACGAATGTCCGAGGATAGTAGCGAGGAAGCCACCTTTGCCGGTGTGGTCGCGTAGTGGATTCCATTTTGGGAGTGTCGTACTTGCCCGGCGACTTGTTATGCTTGCGGCCAGCGAGCGTTCGTGAGAGGTCCGACCAGAGTGGCTTGGTGAGATAAGCGCGATCTCTTGGATCGATTCTTGGGTTCATCGCCTTCCAGCTAAGCGAGGATGTTTATGCCAAGCGAGCCATGTGAGTCGTGGTGGAAGTTCCCGATTTTAGCGGTCCTTTGAACCGCCTATATGATTCAGTATGTCTTGACCGCACAGAAACTTGTATGCATGATAAAGTTGTGGTATGTTTAAGTGTTATGAACAGATTCTATTGAGACTATGTATATGCTAGAAGGAGTTGGAAGTACGAAAAGATAATCTCTTTTGGGCTTATGATGGACGGATATGCGTGTGCGAGGTAGTAGGGCCATGTGTGGCATTATTGGTATGTCGGGGTGGTAAAAGGAAACTATGTCGCTAATTATAAGTTTGACTCCGAAAGAACATTCGGGGACGAATGTTTCTAAGGGGGGAAGAATGTTACACCCCGTATTTGCAGGAATGTTTTAAAGAACGTACGTGAGAATCCCAAATGTTAAGATTTGAGACTTGTAAAAATTTATCGGAATTATGGAATTGTCGGGAAACGAATATTGTGACGAATGGGAGGGCGACATGTGTCACCCCCCCTTATTAGATGTCTTGGATGAAATTACATGGGCACAAGGGTCATTTGACCCTTGTTAGGAAGACAAGTCTTGCAAGTAAAGCTTGACATGTTTGACTTAGTCAATGGGACCACTAGCTTGATATTTAGAAGAGCTTCATCCAAGCCACCCATTTGTACATATCTCAACCCTCCATGTTACTATATAATACTACTAGTAGTGAGACAAGTTCCACACTTAGCCAAATTTTCAAGAGAATTGGAAGAACATCACAATGAGCTCTCGGGTTCTTGCCCTTTGAAAAGAATTTTTTTTTGTTTCTTGTCGATTAAGCTCCACACTTTAAACCAAGGTTCATGAGTGTATTGTAAGTGTATCTCAATAGAAAAATCCCGGAAAAAGATAGTTTTCGTATTAGTCGTAAGGTGAAAACCTATTTGCTTTTCTAGGTTTTGGTTGGAAGATTGAAGGAAATTTGTTGGTGTTGTTCTAAGGGTCTCAAGTAGCGGATTGAAGTGTCAAGGAGGGGCTCTAAGTTTCTAGGGAGCGACTTTGGATTTGAAGTTGGACTAAGAATCGTTGAGGTAATAATCTTGGCTCTTAAGTGTTACAAGATTATATATTGTTGTTAGCTTTACATGTTTGCTAGCATGAAGTATATGTGTTGAAGTTTCTTAAGTATTATGGATTGATTGTAGCCTTAAATCCGAAATGTCATTTAAGCCTTGTGAAGTTGGATTACAATTTGGCATTTTATTAGAATCGTCGCATGTTAATTACTTGAAGATTATAGTGGTTATAAACGATTGCGACTTGATATCATGTTATACTAACAATTCGGATTGAAAATGAAATTGGATAAGAATTGGTGTTGTTGTATCTCAAGTTGCGGGAATTGCACTTGTAGTTGTATTAGTTTGATATCTTTTGTGGGGCGGAATTTTACACGTCTAGTAGGCGTGTAATCCCCTATTGTTAATTGCATTGTTGGGCCTTAAATGTGGCGTGTTTGGTTATTGAATTCGGCCTTGAAAAAGGTGGCAAAGTAAGTAGAAACAAAGGAGGTCTTTGTCAGATTTTCCGTAGAAATTAGTGACTTAGCACTTAGAATATTCTACGTTTGAAGTAAGAGGTTAATGGACGTATTGTGGCCATTATAGGTTGAAGTACTAAGTATAGCGTATTCTACTTGAAGGATGGAATAGCTATCAAGGTTGAAGTACTTTGGAGCATTTTGCTACTTGTCGATAATCGTCGCGAGGTATGTGAACCTCTTCCTTCCTTTGGCATGATTCTATGTATGGAATATACGTGTGGTATTATTTCATGTTTCCTTCTACTCTTAGAAGTTAAGAGGTAGGTGTGTGATTTACTCTATGTAAAGTTTATGTCAAAGTTATCCTAAGTCCTTACCGAGTCTTATGGGGGATGTTGGTAAGAGTCGTTAGGAGGTACTTTGGAGCCAAGTTGACTTGGCTAATTTGTGGCACGAATGAGAATAAGTATCGAGCAAGCCATTGCAGCGTTAATAAAGGAAAATGTAATGACAATCAAATTATGTTAAAATGAGTAGAATTCTCCATCTGCATAGAAGCTAAGATAAGACAAAATTGTATTACATTTTCTAGATCATGGCTACTTGAATAAGATCGTTATAAATAAGTATAACTTATTCACAACGCACCAAAGTATATGTTACTTAACTTATAAGAATTTACGTATGAAGTTTTAAGGCTATGGTTCTCAAATTCTTAAAAGTTAAGAGACTTTATTTTTCTAAGTCATGAGACTTGATTCTTAAAGGAAGAAATGAATTGATTTACAAGTATAGAATACTCGATTTGGAAAGACTTTATTTCTAAAGTTAAGAAATTTGTTTTCTTAAAAGTTAACAGACTTGAAGTATTTTGAAAGTATAAGTCTCTTGGTTATAAAAGGAATGAATTTGTCTAAGACATAAAGAGTTATAACGACTTTATGGGAAGTTGGTTATAACAACTTTATGGAATATTAAAAGAATGGTTTTCTTCAGTAATGTAAGCAAAGAAATGATTTGAAATAAAGAAGGGCAAATTATTTTAAAGGTACCAATTGCTTAAGGTTTTTAAGAAAGAAGTCACTTGATTTAGAAGCCGGTATTTGTATTTCTAAAAAGGTATTGTGACTTGTCTTGGAAGTAGATATGACTTGATACTACGGTTGTTAGTATCTTGGAAGTTTTATTTGAAAAAGAGTCTTTCTAAAGGAGTAGAGGTGCGTAGTACTTGGGGTTAAATTCCCGGATTTTTATGTGTGAAGCGGAAGTGCCATGAGTTTATAAAATGGAAGTCTAAAGGTGTCACACCGAACCCGGGCGTGGTGGTGCCTACACAGGTACCATACCTTAACAACTAAGTAAGCTGCGGAAATTAAATAACACCCTTTTTTTAAGACCAACATCGTGCAAGGGCAAATCCGACAAAGCTGCCATAATATACATAACAAAAGACAACTACAGCGTACATGAGTCGATCCACGTATGAATCTGGACCTCAGAGTTATCTGAGAACCATGGCGGGACAAGGCCCGCGTACCCATAAGCGTACAAAAGCATCTTGAAGGAACTATACCAAAGATAAACTCGACGAAGGAGTTATCCAAAAACTCTGGCGGTCCTACACTGCGGATCGCAAACAGCGTACCTAAACCTCACGACATAAACGCGGCCCGAAAGAGGTCGATCTGAAGAATGTACCAAGTATGTGAAGCGATGAAATCTTGTAATAAAATCATAACGATCTAAACAAAGCGGGAGACATGTATGATAGCCAACCTACATTACCTGATACATAGAAGTTATATCAAGTCGAGGGGCGCGTACCTCAAAGTCACTATTCAAATATAACTATGGATCTCACGCCCATAATATCAATCATGCGGTGGAATCCTTATCCCGCCTGGCGATCCGTGATATAATGTAACACGATAAGAATATCGAGTATCCCTCGTGGTCGCGTGCCGGAATCCCACATCGTATAAGCATGACCGTGGGGTATACAAACAAATCAGGAATCAAACCGCTCTGGTCACGTGCCGGAATCCGCGTCGTATAAGCGTGTCGAGTATCCTCGTGGTCGCATGCCCGGCATCCACATCGTATAAGCATGACCGTAGGTTATCCTCACGGTCGCGTGCCGACATCCCACATCGTATAAGCATGGCCGTAGGGTAACACAAACAAATGGGAATCTAACCCGACTCGCAGTCACGTGCCGGAATCCGCGTCGTATAAGCGTGTCGGGGTATCCCTCGTGGTCACGTGCCGGCGTCCCACGTCGTATAAGCGTGACCGTAAGGTAACACAAATAATGGAAGCATGCGGTGGAATACCACCGCTGTCGATGCGTCGAGTAAACTTACAATGAGGCGGTAGACCGCTGCCAGGAGTCGCGACAGCGTAATAAAACATAATACTTGCACTCGAAGGCTATCACCGGCACATATAGGAAATTCTCAATTAATCAAGCCAAAGTACTTATCAAGGCACCCGTAGAATAATTCTCAATTAAGCGGGCCAAGTACTTATCAAGGCACGTAGAATAATTCTCGATTAAGCGGGCCAAAGTACTTATCAAGGCACACGTAGAATAATTCTCGATTAAGCGGGCCAAAGTACTTATCAAGGCACACGTAGAATAATTCTCAATTAAGCAGCCAAAGTATTTCTCAAGGCACGCGTAGAATAATTCTCAATTAAGCGGGACAAAGTACTTAAATGCGTGCATTCTTTTCAAAAGACTCGTTTTATGTAAAACCCCGAGATACTAACACGTAGTATCGAGGTGTGTCTATTTTTCAATGTAAGTTACTACACCTTTAGAAAACTCATTTCAAGCTTGGAATCAAGTAACTTCAAATTTTCACAATCTAGGCAACTTATGCCTAATAATCAAAATAGACAACTTTCTTAACCTTCCATAAAGCCGTTATAACCAACTTCCCATAAAGCCGTTATAACCCTTTATGGTTTTAGACATATTCATTCCTTTTATAACGATAGACTTATACTTAAAACCAAGTATCACATACTTACAAATCAAGTTCTTAACTTTCCAAAATCTTGAAGTCTCTTAATATTTAGAAAACAAGTTTCTTCTCTTAAATCATGTCATTTCTCCTCTCTTAAAACAATTAAGTAAATCACTCATTTGACTCACTAAAGTCATTAAACGACCTTAGGTTTTGGAACTAAGGCACTAGCCAAAAGGTTTGGAAACCACTTCCTTTCAAGACTACATGTACTTTAAGTAAAATACTTTCACTTTTAAGAATCCAAACTTCACTAAGGAAATGGATCATCTGACTTACAATTTGACATCAAAGTCTGATCAAGAGTACATAGAACAAATTCTATTTTAGGCAATCCAAATACAACGAGGAATGGATCGTTTAAGGAGTAGGACATACTTTCTTTATCTTAAGGAATCATGCTAGAAAAGGAGATAGTTCACATACCTTTTACTAAATCCTAAGCTAAGCCGAATCGCGTGCGTAGAATTGTCAACCTATAATGGTCACAACAAGACTATCAACTTCTAGTCTCTAACGTAGAATAATACTAAGTGGCGGTCTACAATTCTACGGAAAATCGGGCAACACTTCCTTTGTTTCTACTCACTTTGCCACCTTTTTCAAGGCGAATACAATAACCAAACATGCCACATTTAAGGCTCAAACAACAACCAACCAAAGGGGATTACACGCCTTACAATACGTGTAAATTCCGCCCCATGATTAATACGAAGTAGTTCCATATTCAAGCCATTCTCGGCCAACAACAACACAAGTCTTTCCAATTCTTTTCCAAATCAAGTTCTAGGGTCTAACATGTTATATAGTCATCAACAACTTCAACAACTACAATTTCCTTCTTTATACAAAATTCGACGACTTAAACTAATAATCGAATTGAATAGTAATCTTAAGGCTAAACATGCTATATTTCGGATTATGGTTCAAATATACAATATACTAATCAAACTTCAAACTATACATCTCATGCTTGCTAATATCCATAGCTACAACAATAAGTAAGTCTTAACTACTAAAACGACAAAATTTATACCTTTATAAGCCCTTAAAATTTCCAAGATTCAAAGTCGCGCCTTAGCAATTCTTAGCTCCTTTCCTTATGTTCCAATCCGCTCCAAGCACTCCTTAGAAGTCTATGAGGAACCCATCTTCAAGTTCCAACTTCAAAGTTGAAGAACTCCTTAAGTTTCCGCCTTGCGACTAATACGAAAATGTCGTTTTTCCAAAATATTTCTATTGAGATAACCTTATAATACTCTTAGGAACCTTGGGTTTAAGTCTTGTGAAAAATGGATCAAAACTAAAAAAAATTCTAGTGGGATTTGAGACAAAGCCGAGAGATATAGTTCTTTCACAAGATGAACTCTAAATTTTTCTAACTGTTGAGACAAGTCTTGCACTAGTAGTATGCTTATATAACACAATGGAAGGCTTAGACTTAAACAAATGGGTGGCTAAGATGAAGATCACATGGATTAAGCCTGAGTGGCGAGTTGACTTGGTCAACAATATCAAGCTTAGCAAGACTTATATTCCACCATGGTAAATGACCATTCTACCCTTACTAAATTTCGTCCAAGACCATATGTGGGGGTGCCATGTGTCTCCCTCTCATTCGTCCATAAAATTCTGTAACCCTCGTGGGACATGGCAAGCGTAAAATTTCGGTGGGCCCAGCATGACCAAATCAGTAAAAATAAATTTCCATAATGTTAAAAGTTCCATACTCTCCAAATAATGCATTTTGAGAATCGATTCTCAACAACGAACATTTTCTCTTAGGCGTTGGAAGATTTACCGTCGGAAAAACAATTCTCCCTTTCGTACTAATTTCCAAGTCTTGATTCCTTACGTACATTCTGTTATACATGTCCTGGACTTACGGGGTGTAACAAAAGGTTTAATGAACTTTCCTATGTTTGCTTGTGATAGCTTTGAGTGCAAGTATTATATGTTACATTGTCGTGACTCTCAGTTGGAGGGCCGACTATCTTGTTGTAAGTTTGCTTGGAACGTACCGACAGTGATGTGGGATTCCACGGGTATGCGTCCATTATGATTGATCCTTGGACATGCTTATACGATGTGGGATTAGGCATATGACCGAGGCGGGTTAGATTCCGGTTGTTTATTACCCGTGGCGTACTTATACGATGAGGATTAGGGGCATGCGACCATGCTATGTCGATTATTACTCCATGGGCTAGTACCCATGAAGACATGTACCACGATGAGGATTAGGGGCATGTTATATTATTACTCCATGGGCTAGCTCCCCATGAAGACCTGCACCTACGATGAGGGATGCCGAGGGCACGTTATGGCCGTGCTTATACGATGAGGGATTGCGAGGCATGCCGCCACGTTATATATATATATATATATATATATATATATATGTTTTATATTTGTACGCCGACAGTGAGGTGGGATCACACGGGCGCGACACATGGTTATATTTTACAAATATCAATGTCGGTAGTGATGTGGGATTCCACGGGCAGGAGATATATATATGTATTGTGTATGTGTACGCCGACAGTGAGGCGGGATGCCACGGGCGCGTCACATGGTTATATGTTACATTTATGGTATCGGCGGTGATGGGGATTCCGCAGACGCGCTTTGATATTTGTGTGACTTGATCGCGTCAGTTGGGTCGGGTAGTATATCGTCCCTCCATAGAGGTCGGATTATGTTATGAAAGATAAGTAAGTTATATGGTAATGAACTTGTGATTTTTCCCAAGTATATGCGTAAGAAAGTGACTATAACTTTTATTGAAAGCGGAAAAGATAATAAGGTGCGATTAAGTTCATAAGTGGTAATGACACGGCGAGAATCTGGTATGTACTTTTTTATACTTGCCCGCCATTCTCTTGTGCGATTATGATCATTTCTTGTACTTTATTTACATTCCATATTAAATTTTTGTTATGCGACCCCTTTCGGGCTGCGTTCATGCCGCGAGTTTAGGTACACAGTTGGTGATCCTTGCTCTTAGGATCTCGATTCGATTTTGGGAAAAAGCTCCATTTGCTCGGAGGCTTATCTCTTGATGCAGTTTTCCACGAGGTTGTAGATTCATGTATATTCGGGGTATGGCGGGCCCTGTCCATACTTGTTATTACGTTAAAACTCTTAGAGGTCTATAGTCACATATTGTGGGTCGATTTGTAAAGGAAAGGATCTGTTGCTTGGTTGTATATATATGTCGGGAAGGTAGCCTGTCGGCTAACTTTGTTATTTTACTACATTGTTTTATTTTATAAGTTTCATGTATGTTCGCTGATTATCTCGATGTATACTGTAAGGGTGCCGGTAGGGCACCGATCGCGAGCTTGGTCGGGTCGTGACAAATCTGATCCATTAGTTGGTGTTCTTGGCCAACTTACTACAATCAAACTTATCCAATTTTTCGGCTAGCATGCCAGAATTACTTCTTTAATCTTCCAACTTATATTCCAATCTTTATATAAGTTATAGTTACTTTGTTATTACTGTTGACAGGTAATAGATACGTTTTTACCATTTTAATGGCTAACATGCCAATTTCAAATACAACAAGCTAACAAGATCCAAATCTTTCCAAACTTCATTCCACATATTACATACTCATTTATATACTTCCAACATATATAATATCCAACTTCACAAGGAGGTTAAAGGTTATTACCTCAAAAAGCCCAAAATTATCCAAGAAATTAAAGTCGTTCCTTAGCAAGTTTAGCTCCAAATCCTTACATTCCAATCCGCTACAAGCAACCCTGAAAGCTCACAACAACTTCTCTTCAAGATCCATCTCCAAAAAGTGAAGAACACTTAGGGTTCCAACTTGACAACTTTCGGCCAAGGGGTATGTTTAAGGCTAGGGGTGTGAAATATTGTCTAACTCTTGGTTCACAATCTTCCTAACACATCAAGGAAGAACACTTAGATGTTTAAGAATTATTGGACAAATTCTTGGCCATGGGAGGGCCTATTGCCGAGAGCACCTTGAAGAAGGAGGGAGGATTTCAAGTCTTGAAAATGGTTAAGTGTGGAAGATTTCATCAACTAGTAGTGTATGTATAAGACAACCAAGGGCTAGGATTGAAGCATGTGTGTGGTTGAGATTGAGACAAGTGTGTGTGGGTCCCTCTTGTCCACTTGTCCAACAAATATCTTGCAAGACTTGGCCAATTGTCATGAGGATTTCGGCCAACATGGCCCACCTAGGGGTGACACGTGTCGCCCTCCTATTGGTCCAAAATATTTCATCTCCCGAAAATATCTATAATGGCCAAAATCTCGAAAATAATGTGGGCCCCACAAAACCGTAAATTTCTCCCGTGGGCCCCACGTGACCAATTTCGGAAAATAAAATCCATAATTCTCTAATATTCCAAGAAGTCCAAATACCAAATCTGGGAATCCAATTCCCATTTACGAACCTTTTTCCTTCACAAAATCCGGAAAATTTTCCGTGGGAAAATCAAATCTTTCTTCCCTTCCAATCTTAATGTCGTATTCTCGTACGTACGTCTTCACATACATACCCTGGAACTACGGGGTGTAACATAATCCATGGCTTATATCCCAGGAATTTAACCCGCCCGAGTCTATCCGACCCGCCGTGAGTGTGTACCACTCACACCATGGGGAGCTACTCCATGATATCTCTTGAACGAGTTCAGGCCGCTGTATGGAGGGACGCGGAGATGTGGAAATACAACACTTGCACGAATGTCTATATGAGCAACCCATATGCAAACAAATCATTCTTGACCTTTATTTATAAAATGAATAAACTATCATTTTAGCAAATCAAGACAATACCATGCCTTTCCTTTTTACACAAACCAAGACAACACCATGCCTTTTCTTTTTACACAAACCAAGACAATTACCATGCCTTTCCTTTTTAACAAACTAAGACAATTACCATGCCTTTCCTTTTTAACAAGCTAAGACAATTACCATGCCTTTCCTTTTTACACAAACCAAGACAATACCATGCCTTTCCTTTTTAACAAACTAAGAGTAATTCTCATTTAAGCAAGCCAAAGTACTATCAAGGCACAAATAGAATAATTCTCATTTAAACAAGCCAAAGTACTATCAAGACACAAATAGAATAACTCTTAACCTTTCATAAAGCCGTTATAACTAACTTCCCATAAAGCTGTTATAACTCTTTATGTATTAGACAAATTCATTCTTTTTTTCTTTTATAACCAAGAGACTTATACTTTTAAAACCAAGTACCATATACTTTCAAATCAAGTTACATAACTTTCAAAATACTTCAAGTCTCTTAACTTTAGAAATCAAGTTACATAACTTTCAAAATACTTCAAGTCTCTTAACTTTAGAAATCAAGTTTCTTAACTTTAGAAATCAAGTTGCTTCTACTTTTAAATCCCAAGTAACTCACACCTTTAAAGCAAGTTACTTCTCTTTAAATCATGTCATTTCTCCTCTTTTAAATCAATTAAGTAAATCACTCCTTTGACTCCCCTAAAGTCGTTATAACTAACTTCCCATAAAGCCATTATAACAACCTTTAGGTTTTTGGAACTAAGATACTATCTATGAGATTAGAAACCACTTCCTTTTTAAGACTCTAAGTACTTCAAGTAAAACATCTTTCACTTTTGAAAATCCAAATATTATCAAGGGAATGGATTATAACAACTTCTAACTTAAACATCCTTGTGTTACACCCCGTAATTCCAGGATATGTTTATAAGAACGTACGTAAGAACTCAAAAGTGTTGAGGTTTGAGACTAGTAAAAATTTATCGGAATTATGGAATTGTCGGAAAATGAAATATTACGGCGAATGGGAGGGCGACACGTGTCACCCCCCTTAGTAGTCTTGGACGAAATGGACATGGCTAAAATGGTCATTTGACCATATTTAAGATGAGCAAGTCTTGCTAAGGCTAGAGCTTGATATTGTTGACTTAGTCAAGAGCCACTTGGCTTGATATTTTAGTAGATTGGATCCAAGCCATCCATATGTGCTAATCTTGACCCTCCATTATGTTATTTAAACATACTAGTAGCAAGACTAGTTCCCACAATTAGTCATATTTCAAGAAAAAATTGAAGAAACTCAAGGGGAGCTCTCGGCAATGGCTAGGGTTTCAAGAGGAAATTTTTCATTTGTTGTCCTATAATCTCCACACTTTAAACCAAGGTTCCTAAGAGTATTGTAAGGGTGTCTCAATAGAAAGATCCGGAAAAGTGTTGTTTTCGTATTAGTCGCAATGTGAAAACCTATTCACTTTCCTAGGTTTGGGTTGGTAATTAAAGAAAAGTTGTTTGTGATCTTCTGAGGGCTTCGAGTGGCGGATTGGAGTGTCAAGGATAGGCTCTAAGTTGCTAGGGAGCGACTTCGGATCTTGAAGTTGGATTAAGGCTCGTCAAGGTAACAATCTTGTTCTCTTAAGTATTATAAGATTACATATTGTTGTAGCCTTACATTTTAACTAGCATGAAGTATATGTATTGAATATTAATAAGTGATATGGATAGTGGAAGCCTATAGCCGAAATGACATTGTGAGCCATTTGAAATTTAAATATAATTTGGTCGATATTAGAATCGTCGCATGTTATCTACTTGAAGATTTTAGTTGTTATAATCAATTGCGGCTTTATAACATGTTGTACTAAACAACTTGGATTGAAAAGGAATTGGAAAGAAGATTTTGTGTTGTTATACCTCAAATTGCCGAAATGACATGGTATGTTGGATTAGTTTGATATTAAATTGTGGGGCGGAATTTTACCTATTGTTAACTACATTATTGAGCCTTAAATCTGGCGTGTTTGGTTATTGAATTAGGGCCTTGAAAAAGGTGGAAAAGTATGTAGAAACAAAGGAAGTGCTGTCCGATTTTCCGTAGAATTTAGTGACTTTGCACTTAGAATATTCTACGTTTGAAGTTAGAAGTTAATAGACGTATTATGGTCATTATAGGTTGAAATACTACGTACGACATATTGGACTTAGCAAGTTGATTGAACCAAAGAGGTATGTGGAACTTCCTTATATCTTGAGCATGAATAGTTGTAAATGTATAGTACGGTAGACGTACGAGTTTTAAATGAATTTAGTTTCATTTGATATCCTTGACTTGTTTTAAGGATGTTCAAGTTGGTTGAGTTAGAGAATTAACTCACTTGTTTTTAAATGATAGAAATTCCTTGGTTTCAAAAGCCTAAAGTTGGTTAATAACTTTATGGAAAGTAAAGAGAATGGTTTATTCTAATAAGGTAAACAAAGATTTCTTGACTTGAAAATGTATAGGATACTTGATTTGGAAAGTATTGATTCCTTGAGCCTATTCTAAAGTTAAGACACTTGATTTCTAAAGTTAAGAGACTTGAAGTATTAAAAGTATATGATACTTGATTTTGAAAGTATAAGTCTCTTGGATATAAAGAAGAATGTAATTGCCTAAAGTATAAAGTTAGTATAACGACTTTATGGGAAGTTGGTTATAATAGCTTTATGGAAAGATGAAAGAGTGGTTTACTCTTGTAATGTAAATAATGATAAATGACATGAAATAATGAAAGGCAACTTGATTTGAAGGCATCAATTGCTTAAGGTTTTAAAAGAAAGAAGTCACTTGATTTAGAAGCCTATAAATGTATTTCTAAAAAGTATTGTGACTTGTCTTGAAAAGTAGATATGACTTGATACTACGGTTATTAGTATCTTGGAAGTTTTATATGAAAAAGAGTCATTTTAAAAGAGTAAAAGTATGTAGTACTTTGGGTTAAATTCGCGGATTTTTATAATGACATGCTAGTGCCTTAAGTGAACTAAAATGAGAGTGTATATGAACAAAGTTAATAAGAAGTTAGGGGATTTCTTAACTTGCTTATGTTATGATAAGCCGACAACGCTTATGTTATGTATAATAAGCCGGCAGCGCTTATGTTATGTATGATAAGCCGGTAGTGCTTATGTGATGTATGATAAGCCGGTAGTGCTTATGTTATGTATGATAGCCGGTTGTGCTAGTTTATGTTATTCTTACGGGGTAAAGCCCCGGGTTACTACTAATTCCATGGATTTTCTACCCATGATGCGAGTGCGGCGTTTGTACTCATTGCGGGCCCACCGGGCCTAAGCGGGTGAAATAGCGCATGGGACTAATTCACCCGCACAGGACCTATGCGGGTGAAATAGTCTCATGCGGAGCGCATCGCTCCATTGCGGGTCCGCAGGACCTATGCGGGTGAAATAGTCCCAGGAGTAGGATTGCTTAATGATACTACGATCGGGTGACCCTACTTTGATCATGAGCCTCCTATTTTTATGCAGTAAAGTATACTCTTGTTTACTCTCATTGCTAGTAAGGTACAGTGTAATGTTCGTTGAGTTATCATACATGTTTCCAGCTTTATTTTAGACTTTATGATTTCATTCTGATCTTTCGGTTTTCACATACTTGGTACGTATGTCTTGACCTCGCGGAAGTGCGTTCATGCCGCAGGTAGAGTATACAGGTTGCTGATCCTCACTCTTAGGATCACTGTTCAGCTGTTGAGAATATCCATTACTCCGGAGGTTTATCCTTGGTTTAGATCCCTGGTATTGTCGGTTATTGTAAATTCGGGTATGGCGGGCCCCACCCATCCACGATCGTTATTCTTAGAGGTCTATAGTCATGTCTTGTGGATTGGGTTGAAAAAAAAAGGTAACTGCTTTTGGTTTACGTGTATGCTTTTATAAGGTGGCCTTATCGGCTGCTTTGTTATTTATTTCTTATGAGTTTATGTATGTTCCGCTCTTATTCTCGATGTATACCGATGAGGGTGCCGGGTAGAGCACACGATCGCGGGCAGGGTCGGTCGTGACAAAAGTGGTATCAAAGCAGTTAGTCCTCGGAAAGTGTCTACAGATCGTGTCTAGTAGAGTCTTGGTTATCGGTGTGTTGTGCACCACATCTATAACCGGAGAGGCTGCGAACATTTAAGATTAGTTTCCATTCTTCACTCACGAGATCGTGCGATAAAGGCGTGGTTAGGGTCGTCTTTACGTTATACCGTATTTCCAGTATATGCGTGGCGCGTCGTATTATAATTTGAGCCTTAAAGTTGGCTAGTTTCGAAATTTGTACACAACACCCGATTAGAGTCGTTTTTAAATGAAGCGTTTCCACGACTTTCGTAGGAAAATTCGGCTATGTCATTTATAATTTTTGCGGATTTTTAGAGACGAAACATTTTGGACAGCGAGAGAGGCGACACTTGTCACCTCTAATTGGAAGAGTGGACGGACGAAAGTGGGAAGGTTGGCGTTTTTGTGCATTATTTTTGGTCAAGGAGTTGGTAGGATATTTTGGGTAGATGGATAAGGTTGCATGGCTTAATCTTGACCTTACACTTGCCTAACACTTGGATGGATCTTGGCCATTGGTTGGCCTTCACTTGACCTATAAATACCCTCTAGTTGAAGACTTTCTTCATCAAAACTTGAGCAATCTAACTAAGTCTCAAAATAATCCTCTCCCTTGAGCTTTCGTCCACCACACCCCCTCCCCTTTGAGAGCCATGGCGAGCCACCTCACTCCCCTGAGGTGTTTTGCAGTGGGGTACCCCAGCCTAGTTGTCTCGTATAAATACCCTTTTGTGGTATAGAAATACTCTCAAGTATTGTTATAATGCCCAAATACCTTAGCCCAAATACCTTGTAGTATTCCCAAGGTTACACTTTTACAAAAGCCCGAGAAAATACTATTATACTTCCTCGATCCACAACGAAACCCTAAGTAAATCTTCACCCGTAGTTGAAGTCATAAGTAGAAGTTGGTTAGAACTTCTAAGGGTTGGTTGGAGCAGTTGGGCGCCGGAGTAGGAGCTAAGCGTTGTTCGGGATCGACGTATAAACTCGGATAATTTTAGGCTTATCGAGGTAAACATTCTTGACCTTACATTTGTAATTGGAAATTACATGTTGTAGGAGTATATAGTTAAGTATACTATATATAGAACTGAACATAGTTGTGCGGCAATGTCTTTTGACTTAAGCTGAATAATACTTACAGCAATGTCTTGCGACTTAAGCTGAATTTAAAGAAGAAGCGAGCGTAATTACATGGGGTGTATTCTGATGAGACTTGTGTAACATTCTTGTGTAGTAGAATTGTACACGTCAGGTTAGACGTGTTAACCCCCCATGGTTGGCTTGGTAGCCGGCCTCGATAGAGGAGGAGATTTCCGCTGTTGCGGGGAGAGGTCTTTGCCAATTTTTACGTAGAATATTCTCGTCGGGATCTAAAGATATTAATAGGCGCTTTGTGGCCTCTATAGGTTGTAGTACTACGTGTGGAGTGATCTGCTTGGTGAGAGTGTGGCCAGCGGTTTGAGGTACTTGGGCGTTTTGCTATTAGTCGATAATCGTCGCGGTATGTGAACCTCTTCCTATTTGTTCTAGCATGATATGTGTATAACTATGTAATGCGGTAGGCGTACATATGTTTAATGTATTTGATTGGTTTGAAACATAAAGTGTTATAACGGTTTTATGGGAAGTTGGTTATAACAGCTTTATGTAGGTAAGAAAGTACTTGTGGTTTTTAAGAGGTAACTGATTTGAACTATAAGCGGTGGCTATGTGATAATAAAGAACTTGAAGTATTTCAAAAGATTTTTGAATCATTTTGAGAAGAAGTAATACTTGGTTTTGGAAACTTAAGAGTTATACTAGCTTTATGGGAAGTTAGGTATAACGGCTTAAAATGTTTCTTGATTTGGAATCGAGAATGTGTATCGATAAACCAACTGCGGCGTTAATAAAAGGAAATGTTTTGGACAGATTTAGTATTATTAAAACCGAGAAACTTCCATCTGCATAGAAGCTAAGATGAGACAAAATGACATTTCTAGATCATGTTTGCTTAATAAGATTGATTATAAACAAGAATAACCTACTCACTTATAAGACATAGGTTTCTCAAAGCGTTTAAGGAGAATTATGTTTTAAAGGATTTAAAACTATGAACTACGAAACCTTTTTCTAAAATGAGAAACTTGAGCATTGAAATTAGGCAAACTTGAGCGTTTGGAAAATAAGGTTGTTACTTGATTTTACAAAGGAAAGCATTTTGGTTTACTTAACAATGTTAGTCACTCAAATTTTATACTACGGTATCGGGTGACCTTTGTAAAAGAAATGGATCTTAAAGGGAATTTAACGGACGTAGTACTTTAAGGTTAAAATCGGACTTTGACATAAAATGAAAGTACCTTGAGTCGTGTGTAACTTGCTTATGCTTGTTGTTATGAAACTTGACCATGTTACGTGTGATAGCCTTGTTGTGCAAAGTCTTTGTTCTACTCGACTCTGGGTCATCCGAATGTATTTCACTTGATTCAGGGTCATCAGGAATGTATTTCACTTGATTACCGGTCGTCAGGAATGTATTTCACTTGATTAGGGTCATCAGAATGTATTTCACTTGATTAGGGTCATCAGGAATGTATTTCACTTGATTCTGGTTCATTCGGAATGTATATCACTTGACTACAGGTTCATCCAGAATGTATTTCACGACTCTGGTTCATCCGGAATGTATTCCACGTTTCTATATTGGGTCCATAAGATGGGCGAGACACATTATCGTATCACATGATTTGTACCTAGGCTGCGGTGAGGAAGAAGTTCCACGGGCGTGAGGATGACTTTGAGGCGTGAGTCACGACTTGACATGGCTTCTATGTTGTGAGCGTAGTTTGGTTATCATACATGTCTCTGCTTTATATAGACTATTATGATTTCATTTACTGATATTTCTGATTTCACATACTTGGTACTGTTATGTGACCTCCTTGAGGCTGCGTTCATCTGCATGAGTAAAAGGTACATGGTGTCGATCCCGCTTTTAGGATCACCTTTCAGCGTATTGGGAAGCTCCGTTCCTTGGAGGCTTATCTTTTGGTATGTTACCACAGTGCAGCAGATTCTTATACATTCGGGGTATGGCGGAGCCACTGTCCGTCATACCATTTGTAAAAATCTTAAGTGCATGCTTTTGTTGTGGCGGGGTTTGTAAAAAGGATAACTGTTCGGGTATTTATGTATATATGATGAAGGCAACTGTTTTGGTTGCTTTGTTTATTTATCTTTTCTCTTAATTCATGTTCATGTTTTTATTTCCTGATTTTCTACGATGTTGTATCACTAGGGTGCGGGGTAAGGCACGATCCACGGGCCGGTTGGTCGTGACAAAAGTGGTATCGAGCGATTAGTCCTCGGAAAGTGTCTGAACCGTGTCTAGTAAGTCTTGATTATCGGTGTGTTGTGCACCACATCTATGTCGAGGAGTGCGAGACATTTAGGATTAGTTTCTATTCTTCTCATTACGAGATCGTGCCTTAGAGCATGTGATAAATTGGACCCTCGACGTATTCCTTTCATTTACGATTATGCCTCGCGTAAAAACCTGAGCCCGAATGGGCAGCGATCGAGGAGTCATAGTGAGATCTGAGAGAATGCGAGCGCGAGCGATCGATACACGAGCGATGCCAGCGGGTTTCGCGCCGCCCGGCACCAGCGAGTTTAGCGCGGCGATGGGCTGCGAGACTCTGATACACGAGCCTCGGTCCACGGCTGGGCCGATGAGATAAGTACAAGAGATGGCGATTCTTGGCGGTCGTGGCGATATGAGATAAGTGGATCGGCGGTTCCGGCCAGCGGCACCGTAGTTCACCCCGAGCGGTTTGAGGCTACAGGACTTCACGAGTTGTAGCCCTCCGGTGTTACATGGATCGAGAGCGAGGCGACCCTCGAGGAGTTTATCCGGCGGCTGACGGATCATGAGTGATCGAGCCTCGAGGCGAAGTCGGTGGTATTGGGTTCGCATCATTGCGTGATCTCTGCGATTGGCCAGTTTGATTCGTAGAGGCGTCGGGAAGCATGCACTTCCAGCATTTGGGGGCGAGTTCTCGAGGCATTTCTTGCACATTTCTTGCCTCGCGGATGAGGAGGGCTCGGGGTAAGCAGTTTTTGACATTGAGCGGGGCGGGCGGGCGGTTAGAAGTACAATGTGGAGTTCGACTCATTAGCTCGGTATGTTCCGCGTAGTAGCGGATATGGAGGCAGTACACCGCTACGTCAGGCTGGGCGATTACTTAGCGAGAGGCTTGTGCGGGTGTAGCTCTTTGGCGGGCATGGACATTGCCCGCATACTGGCTCATGCACTAGGATGTGAGGCGCGAGAGGTCGGCGGAATGGCCAGAGATCGCGAAGAGGGCGAGCAGCGAGGTCCTTTGGTAACTTTGGCGGACGCCTCGGCCGATCTAGTTATGTACCTCGCCCGATGCAGTGGTCCTCCGATCTTGGTCGTTAGGTATTCGGGGCTGGTGAGCTCGGGCTTACGGTTCCGCGAGTTTACGTGAGTGCTAGCGGCGAGATTCATGTCCCCCTCGGTGTGCGCGATGTGGCAAACATCATCCCGAAATGTCGTCTTTTTGCGGTGCTTGCTTCACTGCGGTGTCGAGCCATGTGACGAAGGCGTGCTTATAGGAGAGAATGCCGCGGCTTAGCGCGACTGCGGATCGATGGCGAGTTCATCGCCGCGCCTACGATTATCGCCTGCGGTGGACTTATGATTAGAGTGGAGCGGTAGCCAGTATATCATAACCATCTAGAGGCTTGTATGTTTTGATGTTATGTTAATGTGTTAAGTGTTATGTTCGGATAGCTTTGTGCTAAAATGTGATTTAGGAACACAGTTGGGGAAAAGGGGTAAGCACAGGGTGAAAATGATGAACCTTAGAATATTACAGTTGAGACCTTAGATGTAAGGCCGTCTTGAGTACAAGATTTTTGCAGTGATCCTTGTCGAGTGCATTTTATGCCTAGAATATATTGTGTGATAAGTCTGCAGGTTGGGTAAATGAAAGTGGTATCTTTCATGATGTGATTAGCAAGGTTGTTCGGATCGAAGCGAGAAGTCGGCGTGTGAGGCTCGGGTTGAGGGCGTGTTGCGTGTCAACTCGTGGCCGGAATGAGGTGGGGTCAGCTGCAGGTGGTCCCGCCAGCGGTAGAGTCACGAGGTGCTAGGCCCAGTTTAGATGACCATCGTATGAGTTCGTGGATATGTTCGACTGAGGCGGATCGTGAAGGCGGAAGTGGCCTTAAGGAAGATTGAGGCTAGTAAGATAACCAAGTTGGAGGTGGTGACTCGAGGTTTGGAGAACTAAAGTGATGGCGAAGTGTGGTGCATTATCTTTGGAAGAGTTCAAGAGTTCGAGAAAGTCTGACGAGTAAGGGTAGAAGCGAGCATGTATTGCGAGCATAGATATGATCATTTCTTGTAAAGGGAGAAGGTGCGAAGGATGTATATTTTAGACCTCGGGAATCGCATGCGATCGGTACCATTTGTTGGGTCGCGGAGTGACACTAGAACCTCGCGGCAAAGTGACAAAAGTTTGTGATGTTAGAGGAGTTTCCTCGTGGACTTGGATATAAGTATTTGCGTGCATGTGTTGTTTCGTGGCGGTTGTGGCGTTGGCAACTTATTAGAAGAACTTTATCGTTATCCGTCTTGAGAAGGAACATTGGGACGAATGTTTCTAAGGAGAGAATGTTATACCCGTATTTCAGTATATGCGTGGCGTGCGTATTATAATTTGAGCCTTAAAGTTGGCTAGTTTCGAAATTTGTACACAACACCCGATTAGAGTCGTTTTTCGTAGAAACGTTTCCAAACCTTTCGTAGGGAAAATTCAGCCGATGTCATTTATAATTTTTGCGGATTTTTCCAGAGGCGAAACATTTTGGACCAGCGAGAGGCGACACTTGTCACCTCAATTGGAAGAGTGGACGGACGAAAGTGGGAAGGTTGTACGTTTTTGTGCATTATTTTTGGTCAAGGAGTTGGTAGGATATTTTGGGTAGATGGATAAGGTTGCACATGGCTTAATCTTGACCTTACACTTGCCTAACACTTGGATGGATCTTGGCCGTTGGTTGGCCTTCACTTGACCTATAAATACCCCTCTAGTTGAAGACTTTCTTCGTCAAAAACTTGAGCAATCTAACTAAGTCTCAAATACTCCCTCTCACTTGAGCTTTCGTCCACCACACCCCCCCTTTGAGAGCCCTTGGCGAGAGCCACCTCCTCCCTTTGAGGTGTTTTGGTGGGGTACCCACTGCCTAGTTGTCTCCTATAAATACCCCCCTTTTGTGGTATAGAAATAATCTCCAAGTATTTTTATAATGCCCAAATACCTTGGCCCAAATACCTTGTAGTATTCCCAAGGTTACACTTTTACAAAAGCCCAGAAAATACTATTATACTTCCTCGATCACAAAAACGAAACCACTAAGTAAATCTTCAGTAGTTGAAGTCATAAGTAGAAGTTGGTTAGAACTTCTAAGGGTTGGTTGGAGCAGTTGGGCGCCGGAGTAGGAGCTAAGCGTTGTTCGGGATCGACATATAAACTCGGATAATTTTAGGCTTATCGAGGTAAACATTCTTGACCTTACATTGTAATTGGAAATTACATGTTGTAGGAGTATATAGTTAAGTATACTATATATAGAACTGAACATAGTTGTGCGGCAATGTCTTTTGACTTAAGCTGAATAATACTTACGGCAATGTCTTGCGACTTAAGCACTGAATTTAAAGAAGAGAAGCTGTAATTACATAGGGTGTATTCTGATGAACTTGTGTAACATTCTTGTGTAGTAGAATTGTACGTCGGTTAGGCGTGTTAACCCCCTGGTTGGCTTGGTAGCCGGCCTCGATAGAGAGAGGAGATTTCTGTTGTTGCGGGAGAGTCTTTAGAATTTTTACGTAGAATATTCTCGTCGGGATCTAAAGATATTAATAGGCGCTTTGTGGCCTCATAGGTTGTAGTACTACGTGTGGAGTGATCTGCTTGGTGAGAGTGTGGCCAGCGGTTTGAGGTACTTGGGCGTTTTGCTATTAGTCGATGTCGTCGCGAGGTATGTGAACCTCTTCTATTTGTTCTAGCATGATATGTGTATAACTATGTAGTGCGGTAGGCGTACATATGTTTAATGTATTTGATTGGTTTGAAACATAAAGTGTTATAACGGCTTTATGGGAAGTTGGTTATAACGACTTTATGTAGGTAAGAAAGTACTTGTGGTTTTAAGAGGTAATCAGTTTGAACTATAAGCGGTGGCTATGTGATAATAAAGAACTTGAAGTATTTCAAAAGATTTTGAATCATTTTGAGAGAAGAAGTAATACTTGGTTTTGGAAACTTAAGAGTTATACTAGCTTTATGGGAAGTTAGGTATAACGGCTTAAAAATGTTTTACTGATTTCGGAAATCAGAATGTGTATCGACAAACCACTGCAGCGTTAATAAAAGGAAATGTTTTGGACAGATTTAGTATTATTAAAACCAGTAGAAACTTCCATGCATAGAAGCTAAGATGAGACAAAATGACATTTCTAGATCATGGCTGCTTAATAAGATTGATTATAAACAAGAATAACCTACTCACTTATAAGACATAGGTTTCTCAAAACGTTTAAAGGAGAATTATGTTTTAAAGGATTTAAAACTATGAACTACGAAACCTTTTTCTAAAATGAGAAACTTGAGCATTGAAATTAGGCAAACTTGAACGTTTGGAAAATAAGGTTGTTACTTGATTTTACAAAGGAAAGCATTTTGGTTTACTTAACAATGTTAGTCACTCAAATTTTATACTACGGGTATCGGGTGACCTTTGTAAAAGAAATGGATCTTAAAGGGAATTTAACGGACGTAGTACTTTAAGGTTAAAATCCGGACTTTGACATAAAATGAAAGTACCTTGAGTCGTGTGTAACTTGCTTATGCTTGTTGTTATGAAACTTGACCATGTTACGTGTGATAGCCTTGTTGTGCAAGTACTGTGTTCTACTCGACTACCGGGTCATCCGGGAATGTATTTCACTTGATTCTGGGTCATCAGGAATGTATTTCACTTGATTAAGATTCATCCGGAATGTATTTCACTTGATTAAGGTCATCAGGAATGTATTTCACTTGATTACCGGGTCATCCGGGAATGTATTTCACTTGATTACCGGTTCATCCGGGACTGTATATCACTTGACTCTGGTTAAATCAGAATGTATTCAGCGACTCTAGGTTCATCAGAATGTATTCCACGTTTCTATATTGGGTCCATAAGATGGGCGAGACACGATATCGTATCACATGATTTGTACCTAGGCTGCCGGTGAGGAAGAAGTTCCACGGGCGTGAGGATGACTTTGAGGCGTGAGTCACGACTTGACATGGCGCTTCTATGTTGTGAAGCGTAGTTTGGTTATCATACATGTCTCTGCTTTATATAGACTATTATGATTTCATTTACTGATATTTTCTGATTTCACATACTTGGTACTGTTATCTTGACCTCCTTGGCTGCGTTCATCTGCGAGTAAAAGGTACATCGGTGTCGATCCGCTTTTAGGATCACCTTCAGCGTATTGGGAAGCTCAGTTCCTTGGAGGCTTATCTTTTGGTATGTTACCACAGTGCAGATTCTTATACATTGAGGTATGGCGGGCCACTGTCCGTCATAGGTGTAAAAAATCTTAGAAGTGCATGTGCTTGTTGTGGCGGGGTTTGTAAAAGGATAAGCGTTCGGGTATTTATGTATATATGATGAAGGCAAGCTGTTTTGGTTGCTGTTTATTTATCTTTTCTCTTAATTCATGTTCATGTTTTTATTTCCGATTTTCTCGATGTTGTATCACTAGGGTGCGGGGTAAGGCACGATCCGCGGGCGAGTTGAATTCGTGACAAAGTGGTATCGAGCGATTAGTCCTCGGAAAGTGTCTGAACCGTGTCTAGTAAGTCTTGATTATCGGTGTGTTGTGCACCACATCTATAATCGAGGAGGCTGCGAGACATTTAGGATTAGTTTCTATTCTTCTCATTACGAGATCGTGCCTTAGAAACATGTGATAAATTGGACCCTCCGGCGTATTCCTTTCATTTACGATTATGCCTCGCGTAAAACCTTGAGCCCAGATGGGCAAAGCGATCGGAGGCTTAGTGAATCTGAGAGAAATGCAGCGCGAGCGGTCGATACTGAGCGATGCCAGCGGCGGGTTTCGCGGCGCCGCCCGGCGCCAGCCGAGTTTAGAAGCGCGGCGATGGCTGCGAGACTCTGATACACGAGCCTCGGTCCACGGCACTGGGCCGATGAGATAAGGTACAAGGAGATGGCGATTCTTGGCGGTCGTGGCGAATATGAGGATAAGTGAATGCGGCATTCGGCCCAGCGCACCGTGAAGTTCACCCCGGCGAGCGGTTTGAGGCTACGGGACTTCACGAGTTGTAGCCCTCCGGTGTTACATGGATCGAGAGGCGAGGCGACCCTCGGGAGTTTATCAAGCTTCTGACGGATCGTGAGTGATCGAGCCTCGAGGCGAGTCGGTGGTATTGAGTTCGCATCAGTGCGTGATCTGCGATTGGTGGTTTGATTCGTGGGAGCTGTCGGGAAGAGCATGCACTTCAGCGGTTTGGGGCGAGTTCTCGAGGCATTTCTTGCACATTTCTTGCCTCCGCAGATGAGGAGGGCTGGGCAGCAGTTTTTGACATTGAGGCGGGGCAGGCGGGCGGTTAGAAAGTACAATGTGGAGTTCGACTCGTGCTTCGGTATGTTCCGTGTAGTGGCGGATATGGAGGAGCGAGTACACCGCTACGTCACGGGTGGGCGATTACTTGGCGAGGCTTGCGGGTGTAGCTCTTTAGCGGGCATGGACATTGCCCGCATCAAGCTCATGCACTAGGATGTGAGGCCGCGAGAGGTCGACGGAATGGCCAGAGATCGCGAAGAGGGCGAGCAGCGAGGCCCTTTGGTAACTTTGAGGCGGACCGCCTCGGTGGCGATCTAGTTATGTACCTCCGCCCGATGCAGTGGTCCTCCGCGATCTTGGTCGTTCGGGTATTGGGAGCTGGTCGAGCTCGAGCTTAGTTCCGCGAGTTTACGTGAGTGCTAGCTTGGCCGAGATTCATGTCACCGGTGTGCGCGATGTGGCAAACATCATCGGGAAATGTCGTCTTTTCGGTGCTTGCTTCACTGCGGCCGTCGGGCCATGTGGCGAAGGCGTGCTTATAGGAGAGTGCGGCGGCTTAGCGCGACCTGCGGATCGATGGCGGGTTCATCGCCTGCGATTATGCGCCTGCGAATTATGATTAGAGTGGAAGCGGTAGCCAGTATATCATAACCATCTAGAGGCTTGTATGTTTTGATGTTATGTTAATGTGTTAAGTGTTATGTTCGGATAGCTTTGTGCTAAAATGTGATTTAGGAACTGGTTGGGGAAAAGGGGTAAGCACAGGGTGAGAAAATGATGAACCTTAGAATATTCTGGTTGAGACCTTAGATGTAAGGCCGTCTTGAGTACAAGATTTTGCAGTGATCCTTGTCGAGTGCATTTTATGCCTAGAATATATTGTGTGATAAGTCTGCAGGTTGGGTAAATGAAAGTGGTATCTTTCATGATGTGATTAGCAAGGTTGTTCGGATCGGCGAGAGAGTCGGCGTGTGAGAGCTCGGGTTGAGGGCGTGTTGCGTGTCAACCCGTGGCCGGAATGAGGTGGGGTCGCTACGGGTGGTCGCCACGGTAGGAGTCACGAGGTGCTAGGCCCAAGTTTAGATGACCATCGTATGAGTTCGTGGATATGTTCGACCTGAAGCGGATCGTGATGGCCGGAAGTGGCCTTAAGGAAGATTGAGGCTAGTAAGATAACCAAGTTGGAGGTGGTGACTCCAAGGTTTGGAGAACTGAAGTGATGGTGAAGTGTGAATGCATTATCTTGGAAGAGTTCAAGAGTTCGAGAAAGTGCGACGAGTAAGGGTAGAGCGAGCATGTATTGCGAGCATAGATATGATCATTTCTTGTAAAGGGAGAAGGTCTGAAGGATGTATATTTTAGACCTCGGGAATCGCATGCGATCAGGTACCATTTGTTGGAGTCGCGGGTGACACTAGAACCTCGCGGCAAAGTGACAATAGTTTGTGATGTTAGAGGAGTTTCCTCGTGGACTTGGATATAAGTATTTGCGTGCATGTGTTGTTTCGTGGCCAGTTGTGGCGTTGGCAACTTATTAGAAGAACTTTATCGTTATCCGTCTTGAGAAGGAACATTCGGAACGAATGTTTCTAAGGAGGAGAATGTTATACCCGTATTTCAGTATGTACGTGAGCGCGTACGTATTATAATTTGAGCCTTAAAGTTGGCTAGTTTCGAAATTTGTACACAACACCCGATTAGAGTCGTTTTTAGACGAAACCTTTCCACACCTTTCGTAGGGAAAAATACGGCGATGTGATTTATAATTTTTGCGGATTTTTACGAGGCGAAACATTTTGGACCAACGAGAGGCGACACTTGTCACCCTCAATTGGAAGGAGTGGACGGACGAAAGTGGGAAGGTTGCACGTTTTTGTGCATTATTTTTGGTCGAGGAGTTGGTAGGATATTTTGGGTAGATGGATAAGGTTGCACGTGGCTTAATCTTGACCTTACACTTGCCTAACACTTGGATGGATCTTGGCCGTTGGTTGGCCTTCACTTGACCTATAAATACCCTCTAGTTGAAGACTTTCTTCATCAAAACTTGAGCAATCTAACTAAGTCTCAAAATACTCCCTCTCCTTGAGCTTTAGTCCACCACACTCCCCTTTGAGAGCCCTTGGCGAGAGCCACCTCCCTCCCTTTGAGGTGTTTTGTCGTGGGGTACCCACCAGCCTAGTTGTCTCGTATAAATACCCCTTTTGTGGTATAGAAATACTCTCAGTATTGTTATAATGCCCAAATACCTTGGCCCAAATACCTTGTAGTATTCCCGAGGTTACACTTTTACAAAAGCCAGAAAATACTATTATACTTCCCTCGGTCCACAAAACGAAACCCTAAGTAAATCTTCACCCGTAGTTGAAGTCATAAGTAGAAGTTGGTTAGAACTTCTAAGGGTTGGTTGGAGCAGTTGGGCGCCGGAGTAGGAGCTAAGCGTTGTTCGGGATCGACATATAAACTCGGATAATTTTAGGCTTATCGAGGTAAACATTCTTGACTTACATTTGTAATTGGAAATTACATGTTGTAGGAGTATATAGTTAAGTATACTATATATAGAACTGAACATAGTTGTGCGGCAATGTCTTTTGACTTAAGCTGAATAATACTTACAGCGATGTCTTGCGACTTAAGCTGAATTTAAAGAGAAGCTGAGCGTAATTACATAGGGTGTATTCTGATGAACTTGTGTAACATTCTTGTGTAGTAGAATTGTACGTCCGGTTAGGCGTGTTAACCCACTGGTTGGCTTGGTAGTCGGCCTCGATAGAGAGGAGATTTCTGTTGTTGCGGGGAGAGTCTTCTTGAATTTTTACGTAGAATATTCTCGTCGGGATCTAAAGATATTAATAGAGGCGCTTTGTGGCCTCTATAGGTTGTAGTACTACGTGTGGGTGATCTGCTTGGTAGAGTGGCGACGGTTTGAGTACTTGGGCGTTTTGCTATTAGTCGATAATCGTCGCGAGGTATGTGAACCTCTTCCTATTTGTTCTAGCATGATATGTGTATAACTATGTAGTGCGGTGACGTACATATGTTTAATGTATTTGATAGGTTAGAAACATAAAGTGTTATAACGGCTTTATGGGAAGTTGGTTATAACATCTTTATGTAAGTAAGAAAGTACTTGTGGTTTTTAAGATGTAACTGATTTGAACTATAATGGTGGCTATGTGATAATAAAGAACTTGAAGTATTTCAAAAGATTTTGAATCATTTTGAGAGAAGAAGTAATACTTGGTTTTGGAAACTTAAGAGTTATACTAGCTTTATGGGAAGTTAGGTATAACGGCTTAAAAATGTTTCTTGATTTGAATCGAGAATGTGTATCGACAAACCACTGCAGCGTTAATAAAAGGAAATGTTTTGGACAGATTTAGTATTATTAAAACCAGTAGAAACTTCCATCTGCATAGAAGCTAAGATGAGACAAAATGACATTTCCTAGATCATGGCTGCTTAATAAGATTGATTATAAACAAGAATAACCTACTCACTTATAAGACATAGGTTTCTCAAAAACGTTTAAAGGAGAATTATGTTTTAAAGGATTTAAAACTATGAACTCTGAAACCTTTTTCTAAAATGAGAAACTTGAGCATTGAAATTAGGCAAACTTGAACGTTTGGAAAATAAGGTTGTTACTTGATTTTACAAAGGAAAGCATTTTGGTTTACTTAACAATGTTAGTCACTCAAATTTTATACTACGGGTATCGGGTGACCTTTGTAAAAGAAATGGATCTTAAAGGGAATTTAACGGACGTAGTACTTTAAGGTTAAAATCCGGACTTTGACATAAAATGAAAGTACCTTGAGTCGTGTGTAACTTGCTTATGCTTGTTGTTATGAAACTTGACCATGTTACGTGTGATAGCCTTGTTGTGCAAATGCGTGTTCTACTCGACTAGGGTCATCAGGAATGTATTTCACTTGATTAAGGTCATCAGGAATGTATTTCACTTGATTCTGGGTCATCAGGGAATGTATTTCACTTGATTACGGGTCATCAGAATGTATTTCACTTGATTCTGGGTCATCAGGAATGTATTTCACTTGATTAGGTTCATTCGGGAATGTATATCACTTGACTCTAGGTTCATCAGAATGTATTTCAGTGACTCTGGTTCATCAGAATGTATTCCACGTTCTATATTGGGTCCATAAGATGGGCGAGACACATTATACGTATCACATGATTTGTACCTAGGCTGGCGGTGAGGAAGAAGTTCCACGGGCGTGAGGATGACTTTGAGGCGTGAGTCACGACTTGACATGGCCTTCTATGTTGTGGCGTAGTTTGGTTATCATACATGTCTCTGCTTTATATAGACTATTATGATTTCATTTCTGATATTTCTGATTTCACATACTTGGTACTGTTGTGCTTGACCTCGCCGAGGCTGCGTTCATCTGCATGAGTAAAAAATCATCGGTGTCGATCCGCTTTTAGGATCACCTTTCAGCGTATTGGGAAGCTCCGTTCCTTGAGGCTTATCTTTTGGTATGTTACCACAGTCTGTAGATTCTTATACATTCGGGGTATGGCGGGGCCTGTCCGTCATAAACTGTTGTAAAAATCTTAGAGTGCATGCTTGTTGTTGTGGCGGGGTTTGTAAAGGATAAGCGTTCGGTATTTATATATATATGATGAAGGCAAGCTTTTGGTTGCTTTGTTTATTTATCTTTTCTCTTAATTCATGTTCATGTTTTTATTTCGCTGATTTTCTCGATGTTGTATCACTAGGGTGCGGGGTAGGCACGATCCGCGGGGAGTTGGTCGTGACACTTTCTCTAACAAGTTATGTTGATTGCAGCTACGAGAAAGGCAACAGTGACCCAGGAAATATTATGTGGATTGCGTATCCAGGTTGGTAATATTTGTAGTATAGTTGGTATTATGACATACAGCTATACGAATTTATGTATGAGGGTCAGACGCGTGATGCCTAGAACGATTTTAGATTACCAGGAATTGGTAAGGACTAAATAGATACCGTGAAGGTATGAAACAGTTTAATGAACTCTCATCAATGTTTTACGTACTAATTTGAGAAAATTAGGAGATGATGAGGTATGCAGGAAGGAAATGGACCCTTAGAAGTTATGATTAAGGGACTTAATGGAAAGCGATGTTAGTAACTTAAGCTACGTGATATCTTAAGGAATTATGCGAATGAGATCCGTATGGAGAATTTATGGTTGTTATGATTAGAACAACACGATTGAAAGGTTATGAGAAACTACTCTGCCAATACGGGGGCGATAAGGTAGGCTTGGAGCATGGAAATTGTGAGCCTAAGAAGGTTGATAACCGCCGAGACCTTAGGTATATATAAGGCCTTCTCGGGTAGTAAAAAGTTAAGTCAGACCAAGGATAAAAGTTGAGTCTGGCCGAAGTCGGTTGAGGACCTATTAAGGGTCGCCCAGGCTGTAATGGAATGGGATCGATTAGTAGTAGTCCGCTATGTGAGCGGTCACGAGGTGCAAGGCAGTCTAGTTAATCGTTTCTGGGTTCGTGGGCGCATTCCACCGAACGAGGTTGTGAGCCGGAAATGGCCTTATATTATTTAATTTAGTAACTCCAGTTGGAGGCCGAATTAGTATGGAAGTTATGTCGTATGCTAGTATAAGTTTGGAAATGCGGAAGAAATGCGACCAATGAAAAGAGAGCAACCAAGTGTAAAGGAATAGAGCACGAATCCATGAGAACCTTTTGAGGTGACTATACGTGAGTGATGGGTGGTAGTTGGCGGGTATATAATAATTGCGATGGCGATCTGATCGTCGGACCACTAGCAGAACCTAGTAGAGCTAATATGACCGACCTTGAGGTCATTACTGGTCTGAGCTAGTTGACCTCTTGTTATGCCAACATTGGCGAGAGAGATTGGTTCGATTCGGTTCCGTGGCGGTTATCGAGTGGAAAGGAAGGGAAGTGGTTGTAACCAGGGAATTATCCTTCCTTCTTTGACATCGTTGATTTTAATAAGTCGGTGTGACTTATTCATTTGAGGTAAATTGATACAAAAAGAAAGTAATACTTGAATTTGAAGGAGTTTATGTTAAGTGCCCTTGGAGGTACTTGGAGTTGGTTTGGTGTGGCGATGCAGGCCACGACCTTGGATAATTTGAAAGCGTGCTGGCGAGAATAAGATAAGTACGAGTGCTGCCTGCGGAAAACAGAAGACATCGTTTGTAGGTTTTGAAGATCTATACGATTATAAGGTGGCGCTTGATGATTAAGATTTTGTAAGGGAGATAAGTTCTCTCCCCCACGTAAAAGGGTTAGTTTTACGTATTATGGGGTTATGTGTACCCATGTTGTTAGACGAAGGATATGAGGCGGTAAAGTCTTCGATGTCGTCGTGCCATAGGTTCTGATTTTAGATAGCAGTGGGAAAAGTATTGTGTTGGGGTAATTGAGAGCGGCGTTAGGAAATGGTCGAGGAAGTGTGAGTGCGAATATAAATGCGGGTGAAATGCGCGTCGTGAAACAGTATGATTATGAATCAAGATAGAAATACTTTTGCTAATAATAAGCATAAGGAAGGGTTATGACCGGAATAATAAAAGAGGATGCAACTATGGTTATGTAAGTTGCACGAGATATGATTACCCCAGACTAGTGTAAAGACCATTAGTGAATGATGGGCAGTAAGAACACCTCGAGGACAGGTGGTAACATACATTACGACAAGAAAGATGGTAGGAAAATACGGGGGTAAGGGACCCGGGACAACTCGAAATGAATTATAAAGGAAAGGCAGTAGACACTCGAATGATAAGAAATCTTGACAAGCCATTAGATTATGTAATACCATGAATAGAGGTTGAACACGATTATAAGCTCTATGAGCGAGAGAGAATAATAGGATTATTACTTGGCGAGATCGAGAAATCTCCCCCTAAATTGTGATTGGCGGAAGTCTTAGCCATGAGGCAAGAAAAGGAATCAAATCTAAGTATAGTGACCAAGTTTGGTTGCAGAGAGAGGAAAGCAGAACCACAATTGAGATTAAGGGTGCGAATATTTCGCAATTATGAGAAAGACTTCCGGTTATTGGAAGATAAGTTGGCCATGACTCTGATTCTAATCCCACGAGAGACTAGAGGGTTAGGATATTATTGTAACACTTTGGGTGTTGGGCTAGGTTGTGTGTTGACGCAACACGATAAGGTTAGAACCTATGATTCCCGGCTGTTACGTGGGCATGAAAGGAATTACGCTACTCACGATTTAGAGTTGGCGGCAGTTAATCGTGCCTTGAAGATTTGGAGGCCTTACTTATATAGGTTTCATGTAGATATTTATGCAGACCACAGGTGTCACGACCCGACCGGGCGTGGTAGTGCCCTACAGGCACCACCTTGCATGTACATCGAGAGATAATCGTGACATACATAAACTTAACAGAAAATAAATAACCGGTTAGCCGATAAGGCTACCTTCCTGGATACATAAACTACGTAAAACCAAAAGCAGTTACCTTTTTTTTTTTACAAAGCGACCCACAAGATATGACTACAGACCTCTAAGAGTTTTGACGTAACAATTGTGATGGGATAGGGCCCCGCCATACCCCTGAATGTACAAATTCTACAACCTCAGGGAACTGTACCAAAATACAAAGCCTCAGAAATAATGGAGCTTCCCGACGGTGAGCAGTGATACTAAGAATGAGGATCGACAAGCTATGTACCTCGACTGCGGCATGAGCGGCCCGAAGGAGGTCGATGCGAAATATGTACCAAGTATGTGAAATTGAAAATCGTAATGAAATCATAACGATCATAATAAAAGTTGGAGACATGTATGATCACCAAAATAACGATTACCGTGCCTTGAAGTGAAAGTAATGAAAGTCGGTTTTACCTTATGCACTATTTCAACACATGAACAATAGTCACGCGGGGCTATGGACAACGGCCTCAAATATCATCACACAATCGATGGGGTCTCAATCCCTCAAATATCAAATTGTGCCCGTGGAATCCCCCATCACTGCCGACAACTGTAAGTGTAAAATATAACTATGTGACGCGCCCGTGGCATCCTACCTCACTGTCAGCATACACACATACAACACACATATATATATCCACAGTGGAATCCCCATCACTGAAGCGATCGTAAGTGTAAAATATAACCGTGTGGCCTTGTGGCATCGTACCTCATTTGTCATGATACACACATATATATATATATATATATATATATATATATATATATATATATATATATATATCTTATGCCCATGGAATCCTCATCTTTTACATGACTTCATGGAGAGCTAATCCATGGGGTAATAATCGTATATAACATGCCCGTGGAATACCTCATCTCGGGTACATGTCTTCATGGGAGCTAACCTCATCGTATAAGCATGGCCATGGGGTAATAAAACAAATTCGGGAATCTAGCCCGCCTCCTAGTTGCATGCCCCGGAATCCCACATCGTATAAGCATGTCCAAGGAGTAATAAAACAATCAGGAATCTAACTCGCATCTGTCGCGTGCCGGAATCCCACATCGTATAAGCATGTCCAAGGATCAATCACAATGGAAGCATACCCGTGGAAGCCTCTGTCACTGTCGGTACGTCCAAGTAAATTCACAACAACACAGTCGGCCCTCCAACTGAGAGTCACGGCAGCGTAAACGTATAATACTTGCACTCAAAGGCTATCACAAGCAAGCATAGGCAAATTCATAAAATCTTTAGACTTTCATTTTATATACTCAAGGCACTTTTCGTTTCACATAAAAATCCGGGAATTTAACCCAAAGTACTACGTATTTCCATTCTTTTCAAAAGACTCATTTTCATATAAAACCCCAAGATACTAACACCCGTAGTATCAAGGCATGTTTATTTTTCAAACAAGTCACTACATTTTTTTTAGAAATACATTTCTAGGCTTCTAAATCAAGTGACTCTTACTTTAAAGCTTTAAGCAATTGATACCTTTAAATCAAATTGCCTTTCTTTATTTCAAGTTATTTCTTCGCTTACATTACTTAGAGAAAACCATTCTTTTAATCTTTCATAAAGTTGTTATAACCAACTTCCCATAAAGTCGTTATACTAACTTTATGCTTTAGAAACAAGGACATCTTTAACCTTTCATAAAGTCGTCATACTCTTTATGTCTTAGACAAATTCATTCTTTTTATAACCAAGAGACTTATACTTTCAAATCAAGTTACATAGCTTTCAAAATACTTCAAGTCTCTTAACTTTAAGAAATCAAGTTTCTTAACTTAGAATATCAAGTCTCTTTAACTTTAAAAATAAAGTCTCTTAACCTTTTAAGAATTCAAGGTTCATGGTCTTAAAACTTCATAACGTAAACTCTTTAATATTAAGTAACATGTACTTTTATGCGTTGTCAATATGTTATACTCGTTTATAACGGTCTTATTAAAGCAGCCATGATCTAGAAAATATAATACAATTTTGTCTTATCTTAGTTTCTATGCAGATGGAGAGCGACGATTATCGACAAGTAGCAAAATGCACCAAAGTACTTCAACCTTGATAGCTATTTCATCCTTTAAGTAGAATATGCTACTCGTAGTACTTCAACCTATATTAATCATAACATGTCTATCAACTCCTCACTTTTTAACGTAGAATCATACTAAGTGTAAGGTCTCTTATTCTACGGAAAATCGGGCAGCACTTCCTTTGTTTTTACGTACTTTTCCACCTTTTTCAAGGCCCAAAAATCAATAACCAAACACCACATTTAAGGCCCAACAATTCAGAAAATACAAAGGGGATTACACGCCTTACAATACGTGTAAAATTCTGCCCCACAATTAAAATAAAAAACTGTCCAATAATTCCAAGCCCTATTCGGCTACAATGTCACAACAATTATCAATTCCTTTTTCAATCTAAGTTGTTATTCCAACATGTTATACTCATAATAACAATTACAACAACTATAACTCCTTTCTTCCTTAACATGCGACGATTGTAACTACCGTCCAAATTAATTACAACATTAATGGCTAACTTGTCCATTTTCAGTTTTTAACATGTTGACATGATCCAAATCTTTTCAAACTTTATTCTATATACCACATGCTCATTTCTTAACTACTATAACATGTAATCTTCAATTACATTAAAAAGATGATTATTTTACCTCAATAAGCCCTAATAATGTCCAAGCGTAAAATTCGATCCTTAGCAACTTTTAGCTCCTCTTCTTATGTTCCAATCCGCTCCAAGCACTCTTTAGAAGCTCATGAAGAAATCCTCTTCAAGTTCCAACTTCAAAGTTGAAGAACACCTTAGGTTTCCATCTTGCGACTAACGTGAAAACGTCGTTTTTCCGGGATCTTTCTATTGAGATATCCTTACAATAACCCTAGGAACCTTGGGTTTAAGTCTTGTGAATTATGGACGACAATTGAATTTTTTTTGTGTGGGAATAAGCTCAATGCCGAGAGCACCTAAGGACTAGCACAAAGTTTCTTGAAATTTTTCTAAGTGTGAAGACTTGTCTTGCACTAGTGTAGTATATATAAAACAATGGAGGGTCAAGATTATAACACTTGTTTGGTCTTAGATGAAGGGATTAAAATATCAAGCCAAGTGGCTATTTGACTTAGTCAATTAACTCAAGCTCTAGTTGCAAGACTTGTTCATCTTAGCTTTGGTCAAATGACCATTCTATCCTTGGTCTAATTTCGAACAAGCCCATGTGGGGCGGGGGAGGGGGTTACACGTGTCGCTCTCCCATTCATCCATAAATTTTCGTAACCATCGTGGGCACCACAAAATGTAAAATTTCTCGGTTGGGCCCCACGTGACCAAATCCGTAAAATACATTTCCACGATGATAATAAATTCCATACTCCTCAAATAATGCATTTTGAGAATCTAATTCTCATCAACGAACATTTTTCCTTTTCGACGTTCGGAAGATTTTCCTTCGAAAAAACAATTCTTTCTTTCGTACCAATTTTCAAGTCTTGTGTTCTCGCGTCTATTCTCTTATTCATGTCCTAGAATTTCGGGGTGTAACAACAGGAGCCTCCAGTATATCTTCAGACAGATGTAGCTGAATTTGTGTGAGGCGGTGGTTAGAGTTACTCGAGTGTGATATTGATATCTATACCACCAGGGAAAGCGAGCGATTCTGGTGCTCTTAGTCGTGGATCTATGGGTAGTCCGCCGGATGTGCAGCCGGATAGGCGGGGCGTGGTCGTGAGATTCATCACTAATGGCGAGGGTTCGATTATTTGTTTCGTGGTTAATGGAGTTTAGATCCGAGAGGTTGCGAGTCTTACATGCCGTTAAGGAGGTAAAGAAGCGGCGATGTGAGGATCAATTATGATCTGGTATCAAGATCGGCTCTTGAGAGAAGGAGAGTTTATTTGAGGTAGCGCTGATGGGGTGCTAAGATTCGAGGCGGTGTGTGCTCCGTCTTTGCGAGATGTGTCGGCGAGTTTTAGGGAGGCCTGCGGTGCTCGATGCTCTATTTGTTGAGTCGACTAAGATGTATCATGACCTCAGATATATGTATTGGTAAGATGACCTGATGAGGGACGTAGCAGGGTTTGTTGCTTAGTGTCCGAATTAGTAGCAGGTCAAGGTTGAACACCAGAAGCCTAGTGGGCTATAGCAGGCGATTGATATTCCTACATGGAAGTGGGAGTTGATCAACATGCATTTTGTTACAGGGTTACCTCGTACTCAGAGGAAGTGTGATTCCATCTGGGTTATTGTAGACAGGCTGACGAAATCAGCCCATTTTCTTCCAGTCAGGACTACGTATTCGGCTGAGGATTATACCAGATTGTATAACAGGGAGATTGTGAGACTGCACGGAGTCCCTATATCGATTATATCAGACAGAGGATCCCAGTTTACGGCTAACTTTTGGAGGTCTTTCCGGAAAGGGTTAGGGACACAGGTGAGTCTCAGTACTGCGTTTCATCCTCAGACCGACGGACAGGCAGAGCGTACTATCCAGGCATTTGAGGATATGTTGCGGGCCTGTGTTATTGATTACAGGGGTAGCTAGGAGGATCACTTGCCTCTTGTTGAGTTTGCTTGTAATGACAGCTACCATTCTTGCATTCAGATGACGCCATATGAGGTTTTGTATGGGCGGAAGTGTAGATCGTCGGTGGGTTGGTTCGACGTAGGCGAGGTTCAGTTAGTTGACCCAGACTTGCTTCAGCGGGCTGTGGATAAGGCGAAGCCTATCTAGGAAAGATTATAAGCTAGCTTAGAGTTGACAGAAGCTTTATGCAGATAACCGACGTCGACGCTTGGAGTTCAGGTTGACGTTTTAGTATAAGTATTGTTGTGTGGCCATGTGTGGCATTATTGGTAGGTAGGGATTGAAAAAGGAGACTATGTCGCTATCTATAAGATTGACACCCAAAGGACCATTCGGGGATGAATGTTTCTAAGGGGGGAAGAATGTCACACCCCGTAATTCCAGGATATGTTTATAAGAACGTACGTAAGAACTCAAAAGTGTTGAGGTTTGAGACTAGTAAAAATTTATCGGAATTATGGAATTGTCGGAAAACGAAACATTGCGGCGAATGGGAGGGCGACACATGTCACCCCCCTTAGTGGTCTTGGACGAACTGGACATGGCTAAAATGGTGATTTGACCATATTTAAGATGAGCAAGTCTTGCTAAGGCTAGAGCTTGATATTGTTGACTTAGTCAAGAGCCACTTGGCTTGATCTTTTAGTAGATTGGATCCAAGACATCCATATGTGCTAATCTTGACCCTCCATTATGTTATTTAAACATACTAGTAGCAAGACTAGTTCCCACACTTAGTCATATTTCAAGAAAAAATTGAAGAAACTCAAGGGGAGCTCTCGGCAATGGCTAGGGTTTCAAGAGGAAAATTTTCGTTTGTTGTCCTATAATCTCCACACTTTAAACCAAGGTTCCTAAGAGTATTGTAAGGGTGTCTCAATAGAAAGATCCCGGAAAAGTGTCATTTTCGTATTAGTCGCAATGTGAAAACCTAGTCACTTTCCTAGGTTTGGGTTGGGAATTAAAGGAAAGTTGTTTGTGATCTTCTAAGGGCTTCAAGTGGCAGATTGGAGTGTCAAGGAGAGGCTCTAAGTTTCTAGGGAGCGACTTGGATCTTGAAATGGATTAAGGCTCGTCAAGGTAACAATTTTGTTCTCTTATGTATTATAAGATTACATATTGTTGTAGCCTTACATTTTAACTAGAATGAAGTATATGTATTGAAGATTGATAAGTGATATGGATAGTGGAAGCCTATTGCCGAAATGACATTGTGAGCCATTTGAAATTTAAATACAATTTCGTCGATATTAGAATCGTCACATGTTATCTACTTGAAGATTTTAGTTGTTATAATCAATTGCGGCTTTATAACATGTTGTACTAAACAACTTGGATTGAAAAGGAATTGGAAAGAATACTTTGTGTTGTTATACCTCAAATTGCCGAAATGACATAGTATGTTGGATTAGTTTGATATTAAATTGTGGGGAGGAATTTTACACGTCTTGTAGGCGTGTAATCCCCTATTGTTAACTACATTGTTGAGCCTTAAATGTGGCGTGTTTGGTTATTGAATTCGGGCCTTGAAAAAGGTGGAAAAGTATGTAGAAACAAAGGAAGTTTTGTCCGATTTTCCGTAGAATTTAGTGACTTTGCACTTAGAATATTCTACGTTTGAAGTTAGAAGTTAATAGACGTATTATGGTCATTATAGGTTGACATACTACGTATGACATATTGGACTTAGCAAGTGGATTGAACCAAAGAGGTATGTGGAACTTTCTTATTCCTGAGCATGAATAGTTGTAAATGTATAGTACGGTAGACGTACGAGTTTTAAATGAATTTAGTTTCATTTGATACCATGACTTGTTTTAAGGATGTTCAAGTTGGTTGAGTTAGAGAATTAACTCACTTGTTTTTAAAGGATAGAAATGCCTTGGTTTCAAAAGCCTAAAGTTGATTAATAACTTTATGGAAAGTAAAGAGAATGGTTTATTCTAATAAGGTAAACAAAGATTTCTTGACTTGAAAATGTATAGGATACTTGATTTGGAAAGTATTGATTCCTTGAGCCTATTCTAAAGTTAAGACACTTGATTTCTAAAGTTAAGAGACTTGAAGTATTTTAAAAGTATATGATACTTGGATTTGAAAGTATAAGTCTCTTGGATATAAAGAAGAATGTAATCGCCTAAAGTATAAAGTTAGTATAACGACTTTATTGGAAGTTGGTTATAATAGCTTTATGGAAAGATGAAAGAGTGGTTTACTCTAGTAATGTAAATAATGATAAATGACTTGAAATAATGAAAGACAAATTGATTTGAAGGCATCAATTGCTTAATGTTTTAAAAGAAAGAAGTCACTTGATTTAGAAGCCTATAAATGTATTTCTAAAAAGTATTGTGACTTGTCTTAAAAAGTAGATGTGACTTGATACTACGGTTATTAGTATCTTGGAAGTTTTATATGAAAAAAAATTATTTTAAAAGAGTAGAAGTACGTAGTACTTTGGGTTAAATTCCCGGATTTTTATAATGACATGTTAGTTCCTTAAGTGAACTAAAATGAGAGTGTATATGAACAAAGTTAATAAGAATTTAGGGGATTTCTTAACTTGCTTATGTTATGATAAGCTGACAACGCTTATGTTATGTATGATAAGCCTGCAGCGCTTATGTTATGTATGATAAGTCGGTAGTGCTTATGTGATGTATGATAAGCCGGTAGTGCTTATGTTATGTATGATAGCTGGTTGTGCTAGTTTATGTTATTCTTACCGGGTAAAGCCCCGGGTTACTACTAATTCCATGGATTTGCTACCCATGATGCGACTGCGGCGTTTGTACTCATTGCGGGCCCACCGAGCCTAAGCGGGTGAAATAGTCCTGTGCGGGTGAAATAGTCCCATGCGGAGCGCATCGCTCCATTGCGGGTCCGCAAGACCTATGCAGGTGAAATAGTCCCATGCGGAGCGCATCGCTCCATTACGGGTCCGCAGGACCTATGCGGGTGAAATAGTCCCAGAAGTTGGATTGCTTAATGATACTACGGGCGGGTGACCCTACTTTGATCATGAGCCTCCTATTTTTATGCAGTAAAGTATACTCTTGTTTACTCTCATTGTTAGTAAGGCACAGTGTACTTGTTATACCCCGTAGTTCTAGGGTATGTATGCGAGGACGTACGTACGAGAATACGACAGAAAGATTGGAAAGGAAGAAAGAGGCGATTTTTCCACGGAAAAGTTTCCGGTTTTTGTGAAGGAAAAAGGTTCGTTAATGGGAATTGGATTCCCAGATTTGGTATTCGGACTTCTGGGAATATAATAGAATTATGGAATTTTATTTTCGAAAATGGTCACGTGGGGCCCACGGGAGAAATTTACGGTTTTGTGGGGCCACTTTGTTTTGAGATTTTGGCCATTATGGATATTTTGGAAGATGTTTTATTTTGGGCCAATAGGAGGTGACACGTGTCACCCCGCCTAGGTGGCTTACGAATGGCATTTGTGCACTGCCCTTGGTTAGAGTCGTTTTTTTAAAGCGTTTTCATAACTTGCGAGGAAAATTCCGGCTATGTCTTTTCTTATTTTTGCGGATTTTTTTAGAGAGGCGGAACATTTTGGACCAACGAGAGGCGGCACTTGGCACCTCTCATTGGTGAAAAGGTGGCGCTTGGGCGATTTGGGAAGGCAAGTGGGAGATATTTTTGGTAGATATTTTGTGTGCAAGTTGGCTAGGTACACATGGGTGAATCTTGGCCCTACACTTGCCTAACATTTGGTGTAATCTTGGCCATTGGTTGGCTTTCACTTGACCTATAAATACACTTTGAAGACTAATTCATTCACAAAATTGCCTAAGTCTTGAAAGCTTCTTCCTTCCCCTTAGTGTAGTGTCTTGGCCGAGAGCCCCTCTCTTCCCCCTTGGCCGAGTCCCCCACAGTGGGGTAGTAGAGGTAGCCACCCCTCCTTTGTGGTGTGGCGTGGGGTACCACTGCTAGTTTGTTTCATATAATACCACTCTTGGTAGAAATACTCTCAAAGTATTGTTATAATGCCCAAATTACCTTAGCCGTATACCTTGTTGTATTCTAAGGTTATACCTATCTGAAAAGCCAGAAATACTATTATACTTCCGTCGATCCTACAAAACCACAGGAAAATCTCCATAGTCAGTTGGAGTATTGTGAAGAAGTTGGTTAGAACTTCTAAGGGTGGTTTAGAGCGGGTTGGGCGCTCGGAGTTGGAGCTAAGCGATTGCCCGGGATCGACTTTATATTTGGATAATTATGGGCTTAGCGAGGTAAATATCTTGTCCCCTATTGTAATTGGATATTACATGTTGTAGGAAAATATAGTTAAAGTATACTATATATATATAAGCGAACATAGCTTGTGGCAATGTCCTTGGACTTAAGCTGAAGAAGTAATTTTTTACATAGGGTGTATTCTGATGACTTGTGTAGTAATCTTGTGGAGTAGAATTATACGTTCGGGTTAGATGTATAACCCACTGGTTGGCTTGATAGCGGCCAGATAGAGAGGAGATTTCTGTTGTTGCGGGGAAGTCTTTGTCGAATTTTGGTAGAATGTTACGATAAGATCTAGATGTTAATAAGCGCCTTGTGGCCTTATAGGTTGAAGTACTACGTGTGGCGCGTTCTACTTGGCAAGGAGTAGCCACGGCAGGTACTCGGAGCATTTTGCTATTAGTCGATGTCGTCGCGAGGTATGTGAACCTCTTCCTATCTCTTCTAGCATGATATGTGTGAACTATGTAGTGCGGTGACGTCACATGTGCTAAATGTATTCGATGGGTTTAAAACATAAAGTGTTATAACGGCTTTATGGGAAGTTGGTTATAACGACTTTATGTAGATAAGAAAACACTTTGTGGTTTTAAAAGGTAAATGATTTGTTTATAAGCGGCTTGATGTGTGATTATAAAGAACTTGAAGTATTTCAAAAGATTTACGAAATCGTTTTGAAAGAAGTAATACTTGGTTTTGAGAACTTAAGAGTTATACTAGCTTTATGGGAAGTTAGGTATAACGGCTTAAACGTTTCTTGATTTTGGAAATCGGGATGTGTATCGACAAACCAACTGCGGCGTTAATAAAAGGAAATGTTTTGAATAATTAAGTATTATTAAAACCGGTAGAAACTTCCATCTGCATGAAGCTAAGATGAGACAAAATGATATTTCCTAGATCATGGTCATTGTAATAAGATTGTTATAAACAAGAATATCCTACTCACATATAAGGTTTATGTTTCTCAGTTGTTTAAAAGAGAATTATATTCTTAAATGAATAAGACTATGAACTACGAAACCTTTCTAAAATAAGCGTGAACATTTGAAATTAGGCAAACTTGGGCGTTTGGAAAATAATGTTGTTACTTGATTTTACAAAGGTAAGAGTTTTGGTTTTCTTAAAAGGACAGTCACTCTATTTTATACTACGGGTATTGTGTGACTTATGTGAAAGAAACAGATCTTTTTTTTAAGATTTTAATGTGTGAAGTACTTTGGGGATAGATACCCGAACTTGTTAGTAGAAAGTACCTTGTGTGAATAACTTGATTGTATTGGTTTGTGATAGCCTTGTAATACTTTCTTGTTGCTTTGATAAGTAAACGTGTTAGGATGCTACGTGTGTTAGTATCTTGTGATGTTTGTGTAAGGGGGTTTCCCTTGATTGTGCTTATTAACTATCAGTCGTTATGATAGTATTGTGGCATTCATCTCTTGAGATGATTAGGGTTAAGCGCCCTCCGTCGGGGTAGACTTCGGTGATGCAGGACCATGATTCGAGAATACCTCATGCGGGTCACGAGGGCCTATGCGAGCTACGAGAGTTCCCGAGTTAGTATGCGTCCTTTATGGGCATGCGGTCGCGTGGCCCGTGCGGACTCGAAAGTCGGGGCGATGGGGAGTAGCTACCCTCGATGCGAGGAATACCTCATGCGGGCGATGAGATTGGCCTATGCGAGTGCGGGAAGTTCGAGGACTAGACGCGCGCATTAGATCTGCGGGCAAGTGGCGGCTTTGATCATGTAACGATGCAGACAGATCTTATAATCTGATTTATGACCTTGTTGATGCTGTAGGTGTTAGTAGTCGGCTATGCCTTCGTACTTACCATGCAGTTTTATTAGGACACAGTGGGACACGGTGTTCATGTATTCCTTGGTGCTTGTATATCATAAAGCTGGCGGTGAGGAAGGTATTCCACGCACGATTGATGTTGTGGGCGTGAGACCCATTGTTAAATTGAGTGATGACTTGAGGTGTGAGTCACGACTTGACATGGCCTTATTTGTGGTGAATCGTAGTTTGGTTATCATACATGTCTCTGCTTGGTATAGAGTACTATGATTTCATTTACTGATTTATTTTTAGTTTCACATACTCATTACTGTTATCGACCTCCCCGGGTGCGTTCATCCGCAGTTGAGGTACATCGATCGTTGATCCTAGCTCTCAGGGTCACAGTTCAGCGTTTGGGAAGCTCCGTTTCTCCGGAGGCTTATCAGTGGTATAGTCCCTGTCGTAGTAAGTATTTACATTCGGGGGTTTGGCGGGCCCTGTCCCGCCATTGTGTCGTATCATTCTTAAGTCTGTAAATCTTGTTGTGGCGGGGTTGGTAAAAAGGATTAAAGCCGTTCATTTGTAAAAGAGTTGATGGTTATATATATGCCGTGACAAGTTTTCACAGATTATTGTTTTATATTTCTGTTATCTCATGTTGTTGTTTTATGTTCCGCTGATTACTCTGATGTTGTGTCACTAGGGTGCCCGGGGTAAGGCACCAGTCACGGGCCCAGTTTCGGGTCGTGACAAAAGTGGTATCAGAGCAGTTAATCCTCGGAAAGTGTCTCTGAATCGTATCGATGAAGTCTTGATTATCGGGGTGTTGTGCGCACCAATAATCAGGAGGGCTATAGGATATTTAGGATTGGTTTCTATTCTTCTCACTCTGAGATCGTGCCTTAGAGCTGTGTGTAAGTTGGGACCTCTGACGAAATTATTTCCCTTATCGTTATGCCTCCGCGTAGGGCAACCCGGGCCCAGGAGGGCAAGGCAGCCGAGGGAGCTGCGAGTAGAGTTCAGAGGGTGGCGAGGGCACAGGCCAAATCATTACCTAGGGTAGTGCTTCATTCGGGGGTTTCTGCGACGTCACTAGCCCCAGCAGAGTTTAAGCATGGCGACGGCAGTTCCTACTGCGGCCATGATATGTGAACCTTCGCGGCCACGACCGAGAATATAGATTGCGAGACAACGCTTGTTACTAGCTATGGATTTGGCTACGAGAGTATATACCGTATCGCGAGTCTTGATGACTACCTAAGAGAAGGTTGTGCAAGAGTAATCCTTGATTAGCTTGAGCATGGCACGTATGCGGGCTTATGCGCGTGAAACGTAGAGATCGACGGGTTAACGAGGGCGAGAAGAGGGCGAGCGTGAGGTCCTTGGTAACTTTCAAGGTGAGTATACCTTAAGTGCTATGTTACGATAGCGGTGTGTTAGTTGTGATTAGAAATCATGGTGGGTTAACCGAGTAAGATTTTGGAGGATAGAAAGTGTGAGCCTTAGAGCTTTATACGCAAAGACCTTAGAGGTAAGGCCATCTCGGGTAGAGGCGTATGTTTATGTTTGACCTTTATAGGAGTGCATAGTGCACGTGGTGTGTTTGGGATAAGTCCCATGTAGTATGAAATGAAGAGGGTAGTTGAGCTAAGAAGACCGCTAGGTTTTAAGTAACGTGTTTAGTAAGATTGTTCTTGGGAGATGGTATTTTGCGCCTTGCGGGTCGGGTTGAGGCTACGTCTTGGGTCAACCCGCGGTAGGTTTTTGGTGAGGTCGGTTGTGGTGGTCCTCTTTGTGTTAGGGTCATGAGGGTGTTAGGCCCATGTTTAGTTAGCCGTGCAAGTTCGTGGATCGTTCGACCGATGGTCGGGCGATGGGGCGACCTATCGTGTTCTTGGTCGGTCGCTCCTCGGCGTATTGATGTTATCTGAAAATGTTGAGAGTTTGCACGGGTTTCATACCTTCACCTAATGACGGACAGTGGAGCCAGTGGCACTGTTTCTCTTCTCAGGAGTTTGTACCAGCGGGGCTAGGAACTGGTGAGTCTCAGACGCATTCGCCTCCGGGCGTTGTTTTGATTTGAGGTAAATGTGAGATCGTTGTCTCGGTTGAAGTGTTTAAGCTACCATTTCATTGTTCGGATGTCGTCTTGTGACGCATTGTAGGGGCAGAAATGCAAGTTGCAGGTGGATTGGTTCGATGTTGGCAGGGTTGAATAGTTGGTTCGAGCTTGTTCCAGGATTGTGGATAGTGAAGCTTGTCTAGAAGAAGTTCCGCACTCGGAGGAATCGTGCGGATAATCGGCGACGCTTAGAGTTCAGTTGTGGTCGGTCTTGAAAGTACCACCCGGACAGTGTGACGAGTTTTGGAAGCGAAGGAACTTAGCCCGAGTTACTTTGGGCCTTTGTGAGTTCATGTGAAGAATAGGCGGGTTGCTATATGTTAGCATTTGCCGTCCGACTTAGGAGGAAGGACGTCCGGTCTTTCGTATTGTTATGATCGGGAAAGTATCGAAGATCCATCCAGAATGTCCCCAGTTAATGATGACCACGTTAGAGATAGTAACCCCGAGTTTTGGAAACTGAAGCCGTATCAGAATGTGGTAAGAGTTCGAGTGTACGAGATCCTCCGGATCATGGCTGCATTACCATTTGTTGGGTCGTCGGAGCAAGGCTCGCGACAAAGTGACAAAAGTGGTATCAGTGACTAAGGAAGTATATTTTGACCCCGGGAAGAGGTATTTGTGGTGATGTAGAGGTGTTTCCTCGTGGACCTAGATGTAAGTTTTGCGCAGGTGTTTCCATGGCCAGGTATGGCAGGATTGTTCTCGTAAGTATAGTAGTGAAGACTATATTGGCGCGTTTGTTTTGAGACTTAGAAGGAACATTCGGACGAATGTTTCTAAGGAGGAGAATGTTATACCCGTAGTTCTAGGGTATGTATGCGAGGGCGTGCGTGCGAGAATACGGGTAAAGATTGGAAAGGAAGAAAGAGGCGATTTTTCCACGGAAAAGTTTCCGGTTTTGTGAAGGAAAAAGGTTAGTTAATGGGAATTGGATTCCCAGTTTGGTATTCGGACTTCACGGAATATTAGAGAATTATGGAATTTTATTTTGAAAATGGTCACGTGGGGCCCACGGAGAAATTCTGATTTTGTGGGCCCACTTTGTTTTCTAGATTTTGGCCATTATGGATATTTTCTAAGATGTTTTATTTTGGGCCAATAGGAGGTGACACGTGTCACCCGCCTGGTGGCTTCGGCGAACGGCATTTGTGCACAACACCCGGTTAGAGTCGTTTTTCGACGAAACGTTTTCATAACTTGCGAGGGGAAAATTCCGGCTATGTCTTTTCTTATTTTTGCGGATTTTTCCGAAAGACGGAACATTTTGGACCAACGAGAGGGCGACACTTGGCACCTCTTGGTGGGCAAGGTGGCGGCCGCGGGCGATTTGGGAAGGCAAGTGGGAGATATTTTTGGTAGATATTTTGTGTGCAAGTTGGCTAGGTACACATGGGTGAATCTTGGCCCTACACTTGCCTAACACTTGGTGTAATCTTGGCCATTGGTTGGCTTTCACTTGACCTATAAATACCCCTTTGAAGACTAATTCATTCACAAAATTGCCTAAGTCTTGAAAGCTTCTTCCTTCCCCTTAGTGTAGTGTCTTGGCGAGAGCCCTCTCTTCCCCTTCGCCGAGAGTCCCCACAGTGGGGTAGGCGAGGGTAGCCACCCCCTCATGTGGTGTGGCCGTGGGGTACCACTGCTAGTTTGTTTTCATATAATACCCTCTTGGTAGAAATACTCTCAAAAGTATTGTTATAATGCCCAAATTACCTTAGCCAGATACCTTGTTGTATTCTAAGGTTATACCCATCTGAAAAGCCGTAAATACTATTATACTTCCCGTCAGTCCAAAACCGAAACCCAGGAAAATCTCCATAGTCAGTTGGAGTATTGTGAAGAAGTTGGTTAGAACTTCTAAGGGTGGTTTAGAGCTGGTTGGGCGCTGGAGTTCGAGCTAAACGATTGCCTGTGATCGACTTTATATTTGGATAATTATGGGCTTAGCGAGGTAAATATCTTGTCCCCTATTGTAATTGGATATTACATGTTGTAGGAAAATATAGTTAAAGTATACTATATATATATAACTGAACATAGCTTGTGGCAATGTCCTGGACTTAAGCCCAAGAATCGAACTGTTTTACATAGGGTCGTATTACTGATGAGACTTGTGTAGTAATCTTGTGGAGTAGAATTATACCGTTCGGGTTAGATGTATAACCCCTGGTTGGCTTGATAGCCGGCCCGATAGAGAGGAGATTTCTGCTGTTGCGGGGAGGTCTTTGTCAATTTTGTAGAATGTTCTACGATAAGATCTAGATGTTAATGCGCCTTGTGGCCTTATAGGTTGAAGTACTACGTGTGGCGCGTTCTACTTGGCTTAGGAGTAGCCGACGGCAGGTACTCGGAGCATTTTGCTATTAGTCGATAATCGTCGCGAGGTATGTGAACCTCTTCCTATCTCTTCTAGCATGATATGTGTGAACTATGTAGTACGGTAGACGTACATGTGCTAAATGTATTCGATGGGTTTAAAACATAAAGTGTTATAACGGCTTTATGGGAAGTTGGTTATAACGACTTTATGTAGATAAGAAAACACTTTGTGGTTTTAAAAGGTAAATGATTTGTTTATAAGCGGCTTGATGTGTGATTATAAAGAACTTGAAGTATTTCAAAAGATTTCAAATCGTTTTGAAAGAGAAGTAATACTTGGTTTTGAGAACTTAAGAGTTATACTAGCTTTATGGGAAGTTAGGTATAACGGCTTAAGAACGCTTCTCGATTTTGGAAATCGGGATGTGTATCGACAAACCAACTGCAAGCGTTAATAAAGGAAATGTTTTGAATAATTAAGTATTATTAAAACCAGTAGAAACTTCCATCCGCATGAAGCTAAGATGAGACAAAATGATATTTCCTAGATCATGGTCATTGTAATAAGATTGTTATAAACAAGAATATCCTACTCACATATAAGGTTTATGTTTCTCAGTTGTTTAAAAGAGAATTATATTCTTAAATGAATAAGACTATGAACTACGGAACCTTTCTAAAATAAGAAACGTGAACATTTGAAATTAGGCAAACTTGGACGCTTGGAAAATAATGTTGTTACTTGATTTTACAAAGGTAAGAGTTTTGGTTTTCTTAAAAGGACAGTCACTCTATTTTATACTACGGGTATTGTGTGACTTATGTGAAAGAAACAGATCTTTTTTTAAGATTTTAATGTGTGAAGTACTTTGGGGATAGATACCCGAACTTGTTAGTAGAAAGTACCTTGTGTGAATAACTTGATTGTATTGGTTTGTGATAGCCTTGTAATACTTTCTTGTTGCTTTGATAAGTAAACGTGTTAGGATGCTACGTGTGTTAGTATCTTGTGATGTTTGTGTAAGGGGGTTTCCCTTGATTGTGCTTATTAACTATCAGTCGTTATGATAGTATTGTGGCATTCATCTCTTGAGATGATTCCGGGTTGTCGCCCTCCGATGCGGGGTAGACTCGGTGATGCAGGACCATGATTCGAGAATACCTCATGCGGGTCCGGGGCCTATGCGGAGCTACGAGTTCGTGTTAGTATGCGTCCTTTACGGGCACGCGGTCGCTGGCGCGGACTCGAAAGTCGGGGCGATGCCGGAGTAGCTACCCTCGATGCGAGGAATACCTCACGCGGGCGATGAGATTGGCCTACGCGGAGCTGCGGGAAGTTCGTGACTAGACGCGCATTAGATCTGCGGGCAAGTGGCGGCTTTGATCATGTGGACGCAGACAGATCTTATGATACGCTTTATGACCTTGTTGGTACTGTGGGTGTTAGTAGTCGGCTATGCCTTCGCATTTACCTCATGCAGCTTTATTAGGACACAGTGGGACCTCGTGTTCATGTGTATTCCTTGGTGCTTGTATATCATAAATCACGGCGGTGAGGAAGGTATTCCACGCACGATTGATGTTGTGGGCGTGAGACCCATTGTTAAATTGAGTGATGACTTGAGGTGTGAGTCCTCGACTTGACATGATCGCTTATTTGTGGTGAATCAGAGTTTCGTTATCATACATGTCTCCCGCTTGGTATAGACTACTATGATTTCATTTACTGATTTATTTTTAGTTTCACATGCACTTGTTATCGACCTCGCCCGGGCCGCGTTCATGCCGCAGTCGAGGTACATCGATCGTTGATCCTAGCTCTCGGTCACGTCAGCGTTTGGGAAGCTCCGCTTCTCGGAGGCTTATCGATGGTATAGTCCTGTCGTAGTAAGTATTTACATTCGGGGTTTGGCGGGCCCCGTCCGCCATTGTGGTCGTATCATTCTTGAGGTGCAGAAATCTTGTTGTGGCGGGGGTTGGTAAAAAGGATTGCCGCTCATTTGTAAAAGAGTTGATGGTTATATATATGCCGACAGACAAGTTTTCACAGATTATTGTTTTATATTTCTGTTATCTCATGTTGTTGTTTTATGTTCCGCTGATTACTCTTATGTTGTTTCACTAGGGTGCCCGGGCTAAGGCACCATCCACGCCCCATTGGGTCGTGGACAAGATCGTCGTTGAGTTATCATACATGTCTCGCCTTTATTTTAGACTTTATGATTTCATTACAATACTTTCAGTTTTCACATACTTGGTACATGTTGTACTGACCTCCTTCGGGGGGCTGCGTTCATGCCGCAGGTCGAGTATACAGGTTGTTGATCCTCACTCTTAGGATCATTGTTCAAGTTGAGAAGCTCCATTACTCGAGGCTTATCCTCGTTTAGATCCCCGGTATTGCCGGTTGTTGTACATTCTGGGTATGGCGGGGCCCCGTCCGTCATAGTTGTTATAACATTCTTAGAGGTGCAGTAATCTTTGTGGCAGGTTTGTAAAAGGGATGTAACTGTGCAAACATATATATATATATGCCGAAAGGCAACTTTTCTCAGAAACGGAGAAACGGAGCTTCCCAATACGCTGAACTGTGATCCTATGAGCGAGGATCAACAACCGGTGTACCTCTACTGCGGCATGAACGCACCTCGAAGGAGGTCGATGGTACCAAGTATGTGAAACTGAAAATATCAGAAACGAAATCATAACATTCTAAAATAAAACAGGAGACATGTATGATAACAAAACTACAGTTCACAACATAAAAGCAGTCATGTCAAGTCAGGGACTCACGCCCTCAAAGTCATCCCTCATGCCCGTGGAACTCCTTCCTCACTGCCGGCACTCTAGGTATAAATCGTATGATACATATAACGTGTCTCGGCCCATCTCATGGACTCGGTGTCGGATCGTATGGAATACATTCCCGGCCCATCTCATGGACTCGGTATAGAATCGTGTGGAATACATTCCCGGTTCATCCCATGAACTCGGTATCGTGTGAAATACATTCCCAGTTCATCCCATGAACGCGGTATCGAGTGAAATACATTCTCGGTTCATCCCATGAACGCCGTGTCGAGTGGAATACATTCCCGGTTCATCCCATGAACGTCGTGTCGAGTGAAATACATTCCCGGTTCATCCCATGAACGCGGTGTCGAGTGGAATACATTCCCGGTTCATCCCATGAACGCGGTGTCGAGTGTAATACATTCTGCTCATCCCATGAACGCGGTGTCGAGTGGAATAAATTTCGGCTCATCCCATGAACGCGGTGTCGAGTGAAATACATTCGGCTCATCCCATGAACGCGTGTCGAGTGAAATACATTCCTGCTCATCCACGAACGCGGTGTCGAGTGAAATACATTCGGTTCATCCTATGAACGCGGTGTAGAATCGACCATAACATTTAAACGCTCTTTTAAGACAGATTAATATAATACCATGCTTTCCTTTTAAATCAACTAAGGCAATATTATGCCTCCTTTTAAACCAAAACACTTTCCTTTTAAAGTCAAGTAACAACATTCTTTTCCAAAAGTTCAAGTTGCCTAATTTCAAATGCTCAAGTCTTTTAGTTTCGAAAGATTTCATAGTTCATAGTCTTAATCAAATAACGTAATCTTTTTTAAAACAATTGAATAACGTATGCCTTATGTGTGAGTAGGTTATTCTTGTTTATAACAATCTTATTAAAGCAGTCATGATCTAGGAAATGTAATACAATTTTGTCTTATCTTAGCTTCTATGCAGATGGAGGTTTCTACTGGTTTTAATATAATTATTATTGTCAATACATTTTCCTTTATTAATGCTGCAGTGGTTCGTTCGATACTTATTCTCGCTTTAAATCAAGAAACATTATTCTTTAAAAACCAAGTACTCATTACTCACGAATGAGGTTTCACACTTTTTAACAAAATTCATATCAATTCAATTAAGTCAAGTCTCTTATCTTTTAAGATCAAGTCTCTTAACTTCTAAAATCAATAAACAATTTTTTTCGCTAGTTGTGCACAATTTCGTCCCTTATGCCTACTTAAGGCTTGAACTTTTGTACGTACGCCCTCACGTACATACTCTGGAAATACGGGGTATAACATTCTCCCCTCCTTAGAAACATTCGTCCCGAATGTTCCTTCTCAAGACAGATAACGATAAAGTTCCTCTTTAACTTAAACAGTTTGCAAATGCCACACATGACCACAATACAACACGCGTAAATACTTAAATCCAAGTCCACAAGGAATCACCTCTAGCATCACAAAAGATCCCACCCACGGTCTAAAAGATATTCCCTTCGCACCTTTACTTCACAAAAGTAATGATCATTTCTATTTTCTCAGCACATGTTCACTTCTTTGCTTACTCGCTGTACTCTTCTCGAACTCTTGAACTCTTTCTAGTATAATGCACTATACTTCACCATCACTACAGTTTCCAAAATCTTTGGAGTCACTACCTCCAAACTTGGTCATCTTACTAGCCTCGAATTCCTTCAAGGCCATTCCCGGCCTTCACGATCCGATTCTGGTCGAACACGTCCATGAACTCATACATTGGTTATCTAAACTTGGGCCTAGCGCCCTCGTGACCCTACCACCTGGCGGGACCACCTCGAACTGACCCCACCACATTACAGGCCGCGGGTTGACCCGCGATCGGTCCTCAACCCGACCCGCTATCGCGCCAAACTCTTGTTCCCCCGATCCCGAACAATCTTACTAATTAAGTCACGAAAACCTAGTGGTCTTCTTAGCTCAACTACCCTCTTTCATTTCATACCACTCAGGGACTTATCACACAAAAATATTTCACGCATACTATGCACTCTGATAAAGGTCAACATAAACATAAATCTTTTACACAAGATGGCCTCGCGTCTAAGGTCTCTACGTATAAAACTCTAAGGATCACACTTTTCCTATCCCCAATCTTACCCTTTTTACTAACCATGATTTCTAATCACAAGTTAACATAATGCTATCTGAACATAATACTTAGCACTTCATTATAACATCAACGCATACTAGTCTCTAGAGGGGTAAGTGTCACGACCCATTCCGGGGCCCGTGACTGGTGCCTTACCGGGGCACCCAAGTAGTCATACATCAGAGTAATCAGCGGAAATATAAAACAAGACATGAAACAGTTTATAAAATAAGACACAGTTTAAGTGAGAAAACATCGCTTTCTAAGATATATATATAAACATGGTTTAGCGCTACATCCGATACTGCATAACATGACTACGCACTTAAGGAAATATATAACTATGGCGACAGGCCCGCCATACCCTCGATCAGCACAAAACTATCTACAACAGTGAGATCATACCCAAAAGTAGAGCCTCCGAAAGGACGGAGCTCCCGACACCAACGTAGATCCTAAGAATGTGGATCTAGCACTGCCGCTCTTACCGCAGATGAACGCAGCTTCGGAGGTCAAGATAACAGTACTAAGTATATGAAATCAGAAATACTTAAATGAAAACATATCATTTTAAAATCAGTTTTGCAAGATGTATGAAACAACCAAGGGGACCACACATAAGTGCCACATCATAAACAAGAGCAATGATAGGTAAACCGCAATGTGTCTTTTCTAGGTCGCGAATGATCAAGCAGGCCAATTGCCCGTAGTATCACCATGCAAGCCTAATCTCGACTCTCGAGTCCGCATAGGCCACTCACATAGCCCGCATAGGTACATAACCCCGCATCGAGGGTAGCTATTCTCTGCATCGCCCCGACTCGTAGTCCGCACGCCACATAGACCGCATGAGGTATAACCCCGCATCACTAACCTCGAACTCCCGTAGCTCCGCATAGGTCCCTTGGACCCGCATGAGGTATTCTCAATCACGGTCCTGCATCACCGAGTCTACCCCGCAGACGGAGGCGCTTAACCCCAGAAATGTCAAGAGGTGAGTGATAGTACACTAACATAACAAATTATCTTTAAACAACATAAGCACAACAAGAATACTCTCCTATACAAACGTTATACAAGACACTAACACACATAGCATCATATCATGTCTACTTATCAAACCATCTTATTATTCTTTTCACAATTCAATATAAGTCGTTATAAACACATAGGCAAACTGCTTTCTTTATCATTCTTAAGTGGTTATACTTAACTTCCCATAAAGCTAGTATAACTCTTAAGCTTCGCTTTAAAGACCAATTAGTTCTCTTCTCTAAAAATGATTCAAGATTCTTTTGAAATGCTTTCGCATCTTTATTATTCAAAGTGCTTGAGGCATTGCCGTAAGTATTATTCGTGCTTAAGCCGTGAGGCATTGCCGTAGTTATTATTCGCCAACACACGTACGCCTACCGCATCACACATATATTGTAAAATATCATGCTTTAGGAAGAATCACATACATTCTCACAAAAACCACCGCCAAGTCAATATGTCGCGCGCAGAATCACCTATAATAGTCGACACGCCTATCAACGCTCGCACTACTTTGTAAACAGCTTCAAACAGAGGGTTCTATATCCTACGGAAAATCAAAGACTTCCCTACCCGCGAGCTACTCAAGTCTCATCAGAAAACAAATTCCATGTAAGTACAATTTGATTATTCTTCTTTAAACCCTTCTACGTGATAAGCTCAATTCTATTCGCAATATTCTTCTAAGTATCTAATACTTATTCTTATACTACTACAAGAAGTATTCTCTAATTCAAAAGAGGTTAGGATTAGTTACCCTGTAAGCCCAATAATATCCTACATAAAGTCGCTACCGAGCAAGGTTTTGCTCCTAAGTTGTATGCTCCATGAAACCTTAGAAGTTCTTCACAACTTCTACTATACTAATGTCACGACCAACCCTGCCCGTGATCGTGCCTTACGCGGCACCCTAGTGATACAACATCGCAGAAGATCATGAAATAAAAACATGAACATGAATTAAGAGACAAATAAATAAACAAAGCAACCAAAACAGTTGCCTTCATCATATATACATAAATACCCGAATGCTTATCCTTTTTACAAACCCCGCCCACAACAAAGGTTATGCACTTAAGATTTACATTAACTTCTATGACGGACGTGGCCCCGCCATACCCCGAATGTACACTGACCTACTGCACTCGTGGTAACATACCAAAGATAAGCCTCCGCGGACTGAGCTTCCCAACACGCCGAAAGGTGATCCTAAAAGCGGATCGATACCGATGTACCTCTACCGCGGTGATGAACGCACTTCCGGGCGAGGTCAAGACAACAGTACTAAGTATGTGAAATCAGAAATATCAGAATCAAATCATAATAGTCTATAAAAGGCGAGACATGTATGATAACCAAACTACAGACATACACATAACGCTTATATCAATTCGTGGTCTCACGCCACAACATCAATCCCGCCCGAGTACCTTCCTCACCGCCAGCCTATGATATGATAACAACAAGATAGAAATCCAAATGGAGCATACCCGCTGCGCTACGATCGCGGTCAAGATGTCCAAAGGGAACAAATAAGACAACATTCCAAATAAGCATACCCGCGCGCTACGATCATGTCGAGGTCCAGGGAAACAATAAGACAAAGATTCCAAATGGAAGCATACCCGCAGCGCCACGATCGCACAAGATGTCCAAAGGAAACAATAAGACAACAAGGCGTAATCAAAGTGGAAGCATACCCGCGCCACGATCGTGTCGAGATGTCCAAAGTGATTAACAAAAGTAACACTATCAACGCGAACGCATCTGCGGAATTTCTCCGCACGCCGCACGCCCAAGTAAGTTCTCAACAAGTCAACCGACTCCATCGAGAGACGCAGAGAGTATAGAAACACAATCTTTGCACAACAAAGGCTATCACAACAAGCATAGGCAAGTTTCACAACAACAAGCATAGGCAAGTTTCACATCAACAAGCATAGGCAAGTTTACACAACTCAAAGTACTTTCATTTTATGCCAAAGTCCGGGTTTTAACCCTAAAGTACTACGTACGTTAAATTCCTTTTAAAGAGATCTAATCCTTTTATAAAAAGTCACCCGATACCCGTAGTATAAAAATAGAGTGACTTATATCTTTTAAGTAAACCAAAACAACTTCCATACTTTCCTTTTTAAAACCAAATTAAGGCAACACCATGCCTTCTTTTTTTTTGACCAAAACTCTTTTCTTTTTAAAGTCAAGTTACCACATTAAAACCAATGATAAAACCTTTCTTTTGTTTTCATAAGGTCATTATAACCCACTTCCCATAAAGTTGTTATACACCTTATGTTTTAAATCATTTTAAGACAACACAATGCCTTTCTTTTTCCTAAAGTTCCAGTTTGCCTAATTTCAAATACACCACTTCTTTTTGAAAAGTTCATAGTTCAATGTCTTAATCTCTTTTAAAACAATTGAGTAACATATGCCTTAGGCGAGTAGGTTATTCTTGTTCATAATCAATCTTATTAGCAGCCATGATCTAGAAATGTAATATCATTTTGTCTTATCTTAGCTTCTATGCAGATGGAGGTTTCACCGGTTTTAATAATACTTAATTATTCAATACATTTCCTTTATTAACGCCGCAGTGGCTTGTCGATACACATTCGATTTCAAATCAAGAAACATTATTCCTTCCAAAAACCAAGTACTCATTACTCACGAACGAGGTTTCACACAAACATTCATATTAAGTCAAGTTTCTTATCTTTTAAGAATAAGTCTCTTAACTTCTAAACCATTAAACCATTCTTTTATCTCTTAAGGCGTTACACCTAACTTCTCATAAACTGTATAACTTTTATGTTTTCAAACCAAGTATACACTTCTTTCAAAAAGGTTTCTTAATCTTTTAGAATACTTCAGGTTCTTGCATCAAGTCGGTTATAAGTCAAATCGCTTATCTTTAAAAACCACAAAGCATTTCTCATTTACATAGAGCTGTTATAACCAACTTCTCATAAAGCCGTTATAACACTTTATGTTTAAAGACAATCAAATACATTTAACACACGTACGCCTCACCGTACTACATAGTTATGCACATATCATGCTAGAACAAATAGGAAGAGGTTCACATACCTCGCGACGATTATCGACTAATAGCAAAACGCCCAAGTACCTCAAACCGTCCGCTACACTCTCACCAAGCAGATCACTCCACACGTAGTACTACAACCTATAGAGGCCACAAAGCGCCATTAATATCTTTAGATCTCAATGTAGAATATTCTACGTAAAATTCGCAAAGACTTCTCCCCGCAACAGCAGAAATCTCCTCCTCTATCGAGGCCGCCACCAAGCCAACCAGTGGGGTTTGCACGCCTATCCGACGTGTACAATTCTACTCACAAGAATGCTACACAAGTCTATCAGAATACACCCTATGTAATTACAGCTTCTCTTCTTTAAATTCAGGCTTAAGTCGCAAGACATTGCCGTAAGTATTATTCAGGCTTAAGTCAAAAGACATTGCCGCACAATTATAATGTTCAGTTCTATATATAGTATACTTCAACTATATATTCTAACAATATGTAATTTCCAATTACAATAGAGGGACAAGATAATTACCTCGATAAGCCCATAATTATCCGAGTTTATATGCCGATCCCGAGCAAGCTTTAGCTCCTACTCCGCGCTTCCAACCCGCCTCCAAACAACCCTTAGAAGTTCTAACCAACTTCTACTCAAATACTTCAACTATCAATGAAGATTTCCTTAGGGTTTCGTTTAGAGGCTAAAGGAAATATAATAGTATTTTCTGGCTTTTGTATAAGTGTAACTCGGGAAAACTACAAGGTATTTGGGCCAAGGTATTTGGACATTACAACAATACTAGAGAGTATTTCTATACCACAACAAGGGTATTATACGAAACAACTAGGCTAGGGGTACCCCTACGGCTAACCACTACAAAGGGAGGGGAAGCTCTACCAAAGGGCCTCAAAGGGGGAGGAGTGTGGTGGACGAGAACAAGAGTGAGGGAGTATTTTGAGACTTAGATAGATTGCTCAAGTTTTGGATGAAGAAAGTCTTCAACTTAGAGGGTATTTATAAGTCAAGTGAAGGCCAACCAATGGCCAAGATGAAGACAAGTGCATAGCAAGTGTAAGGCCAAGATTTAGCCACGTGCTACCTTATCCATCTACACAAAATATCCTACCTAACCCTTGACCAAAATTTCAACACCAAAAACGCAAAGTGGCTAGCTTTGCCGCCCACTTGCTTCCAATGGAGGGTGACACTTGTCCTCCCGTCATTCAAAATGTTTCGCCTCTCTAAAAATCCACAAAAATTATTAATGACATAGCCGAATTTTCCTACGAAGTCGTGGAAACGCTTCGGAAAAACGACCTTTTGGTAGTTATGCACAAATTCGAACCTATGCCTACTTTAAGGCTCAAATTGTATACGTACGCCCTCACGTACATACTCTGGAAATACGGGGTATAACAACAAAGGGATTTGGGCTAGGGTATTTTGGGCATTATAACAATACTAGAAGGCAACTTTTCTACCAAGGGAGTGGGTAGATTTCGCTAGGCAGTGGTAGCCTCACTAGCTTCTCCAAAGGGGGAGGTGTTTGGACTAAAATAGGCTTAAGGGAGAGGAGAGGATTTTCAAGACTTGAAAGGAATTTGTGGATGAAGAACTCTTCATCTTAAGGGGTATTTATAGGTCAAGACATGGCCAACCAATGGCCAAGATTTAGCCAAGTGCTAGGCAAGTGTAAGGTCAAGATTAGGGCAAGTGTACCTAGCCAACTTGCACACAAAATTTCCTACCAACTACTTGACAAAATTGACCATCCATTCGCCCTAAGAACGCCACATCCATCAATCGAGGGTGACAAGTGTCGCCTCCCATTGGTCCAAAATGTTTCGCCTCTAAAAATCCGCAAAATTAGAAACGGCATAGCCGAATTTACCCTACGAAAGTCGTGGAAACGCTTCATCTAAAAACTATTCGCTTTGTGAGTCAGCCCAAAAACGCCCAAGCCTAACTTTAAGGCCAACTTTAGACGTATTTCACGTCATACTCCGAAATACGGTATAACATTCTCCTCCTTAGAAACATTCGTCCAATGTTCCTTCCCAAGACGTATAACGATAAGGTTCTTCAGAATTTAAACCGCTTGCAAATGCCACACACGCCACAAAACAACACTTAGGCATAAATGATAATGAAAATTTACAAGTAGGAAAGTGAATTACCCGGAGGCTGGGAATAAAGCAGGATACCTCCGCCTCATGTCCTCCTCGCCTTCCCACGCCATCTCCTCCTCGAGCTCGCTCCGCCACAAGACTTTGACTGCCACGCCTCGTCCGCAGACGCTTAACTCGACGATCGACATCGCTATGGAACCTCTCATACGAGCAACCCCCACACCGAAATCGCCAACGGTGTACCCAGATGGATCCCCGATACATCTCTCAAAGATAGATACGTGAAACACCGACGACCGCCTCCAGATCGGACGGCAGATCCAACTCGTAGTAACCTTGTCGCCACGACCGATTCGCCCGTGATCGTGCCTTACCCCGCACCCTAGTGATACAACATCGTAGTAATCAATGAACATAAACAATACAAGACATATTTATGAAATATGAAACAATAACTGAGAAAACTTGCTTTTCGCATAAATATAAATAACGACTTTTTCCAACATGAACGCTTTAATCCTTTTTACAAACCCCGCCACAACAAGATTTTCTGCACTTCTAAGAAATTATACGACAACAACGGGCGATGGCCCCGCCATACCCTCGAATGTAAACACCTACAACAACAGGAACTATACCATCGATAAGCCTCCGAGCAACGGAGCTTTACCAACGCTGAATCGTGACTCCTAAGAGCGAGGATCAATGATCGTGTACTTTACCGCAGATGAACGCACTTCAACGAGGTCGCATAACAAAAATTTGTATGTGAAACTAAAAATATCAGAAATGAAATCATAATAGTCTATAAAGCAGAGACATGTATGATAACCAAACTACATTTCACAATAATAAGCGCCATGTCAAGTCGTGACTCACGCCTCAAGTCATCACTCAAATATAACAACGGGTCTCACGCCCACAACATCAATCATGCCCGTGGAATACCTTCCTCATCACGCGCTTATGATATAAAAGCACCAAGGAACACACATGAACACCGTGTCCCAATCGTGCTATAATAACACGCATGTGGTAAGTAAGGCATAGCCGACTACTAACACCTACGCATCAACAAGCGTCATGAATCAGATTACAAGATCTGTCTGCATCACATGATCAAAGCCGACCACTTGCCCGCAGATCTAATGTGCGCGCCTAGCCTCGAACTTTCCGCAGCCCGCATAGGCCAATCAGATCGCCCGCATGAGGTATAACCCCGCATCGAGGGTAGCTACCTGCAGCCGCCCCGACTCGCCGTCCGCGACGCCACAAGGACCGCATGACCACAAGGGCCGTGATCTCACCTCGAACTCCCGCAGCTCGCAGATAGCCCTCGACCCGCATGAGGTAGTCTCGAATCATAGTCCATCGACCCGCCGAAGTCTACCCCGCAGACGGAGGCGCTAATCCCTGAATCATCTCAAGAGAGTGATGTATAATACTATCATAACAAATTATCGTTAAACAACATAAGCACAACAAAGGAAAAACCCCTTTACACAAACATCACAAGATACTAACACACGTAGATCCTAGCATGTTTACTTATCAAATCAACAAGAAAGTATTACAAGGCTATCACAAACCAACACAATCAAGTTATATACACCTGTACTTTCTACTATATGCTAACAAGTTCTGGTTTTATCCCCAAAGTACTTCATACATTAACTCTTTAAAAGATACGTTACTTACAAAAGTCACACAATACCCGTAGTATATGAAAATATAGTGATTATCTTTCAAGTAAATCAAAACACTTCTCTTTGTAAAACTCAAGTAACAACATTATTTTCCAAACGCCCAAGTTTGCCTAATTTCAAATGTTCATGTTTCTTATTTAGAAAGGTTTCGTAGTTCATAGTCTTATTCATTTAAGAATATAATTCTCTTTAAACTATCTCGAGAAACATAAGTCTTATATGTGAGTAGGATATTCTTGTTTACAACAATCTTATTACAATGCATGATCTAGAAATATCATTTTGTCTCATCTTAGCTTCTATGCAGATGGAAGTTTCTAACCGTTTTAATAATATCAATCACAAACATTTCCTTTTATTAACGCCGCAGTTGGTTTGTCGATACACATTCTCGATTTCCAAAATCAAGAAACATTCTTAAGACGTTATACCTAACTTTCCATAAAGCTAGTATAACTCTTAAGTTTTCAAAACAAATCAAGTATTACTTCTTCTCTCAAAATGATTCAAAACTCTTTGAAATACTTCAAGTTCTTTATTAACACATAACAAGCCGCTTATAGTTCAAATCGCCACCTTTTAAAAACCACATGTATTTTCTTACCAACATAAAGCCGTTATAACCAACTTCCCATAAAGCCGCTATAACACTTTATGTTTTACACGAATCAAATACATTTAGTACATGACGCTTCACCGCATTACATAGTTCACACATATCATGCTAGAAGAGATAGGAAGAGGTTCACATACCTCGCGACGAGTATCGACTAATAGCAAAACGCCCAAGTACTCCCAACCGCTTACTACTCCTGCCGCATAACGCGCCACACGTAGTACTTCAACCTATAAGGCCACAAGGCGCTTTATTAACATTTAGACCTTATCGCAGTAACATTCTACCGAAAATTCAAAGACTCTCCCGCAACAACAGAAATCTCCTCCTCTAACTGGGCCATTACCAAGCCAACCAGTGGGGTTATACATCTAACCCTAACGTACAATTCTACTCCACAAGATTACTACACAAGTCTATCAGAAATGCTTCTTTCTATATATAGTATACTTCAACTATATATTCTAACAACATGTAATTTCCAATTACAATAGAGGACAAGATATTTACCTCGATAAGCCCATAATTATCCAAGTATAAAGTCTATCCCGGCAATCGCTTAGCTCCAACTCCGAGCGCCCAACCCGCTCTAAACCACCCTTAGAAGTTCTAACCAACTTCTACACAATACTCCAACTGACTATGGAGATTTTCCTGTGGTTTCTTGCCAGGATCGACGGAAGTATAATAGTATTTCGGCTTTTCAGATAGGTATAACCTTAGAATACAACAAGGTATACTGGCTAAGGTAATTGGGCATTATAACAATACTTTTAGAGAGTATTTCTACACCACAAAGTGGTATCATACGAAAGCAACTAGGCAGTGGGTACACTCTACTAGCACCCCTAGAGTGGGTGCTCTACCACATGGGGAGGCCCTTGGCCGAACTCAACACAAGTGGAGGGAGAAGGAGAGCTTTCAAGACTTAGGCAAATTTATGGACGAAGGTTCATCAAAGTGGAGGGTATTTATACTACAAGCCAAGGCCAACCAATGGCCAAGATCTAGCCAAGTGTTACACAAGTGTAGGCCAAGATATGCCCAAGTGCCCCTAGTCCCTACTCCTTAAAACCTCACAAATATCTACCAAAAATATCTACCACTGACACCCCCAAATCGTCCACGTGTCGCCCACTTTGCCCACCAACGGAGTGCCGCCGCCTCTCTCGCTGGTCCAAAATGTTCCGCCTCTCTAAAAATCCGCAAAATAAGAAAAGACATAGCCGAATTTTCCTCTCGCAAGTTATGTAAAACGCTTCATTAAAAACGACTCTAACCGGTGTCAGGCACAATGCCATTCTACTAAGCCACCTAGGCGGGTGACACGTGTCACCCTCCTATTCGCCCAAAATAAAACATCTTCCGAAAGTATCCACAATGGCCAAAATCTCAAAACAAAGTGGGTTCTACAAAACAGAATTTCTCCCGTGGGCCCCACGTGACCATTTCCAAAATAAAATTCCATATTTTTCTAATATTCCAGAAGTCCGACACCAAACCGGGAATCCAATTCCCATTAACGAACCTTTTTCCTTCACAAAACCTAAACTTTTCCGTGGAAAAATCACCTCTTTCTTCCTTTCCAATCTTCTCTCGTCAGATTCTCGCACGCACGCCCTCGCATACATACCTGTGAACTACGGGTATAACATTCTTCCTCTTAGAAACATTCGCCCGAATGTTCATTCTAAGTCTCAAAACATACGTGCGCCAAAGATAGTCTTCACTTCTATACTTACGTAAACAATCCCGCCATACCGCCACGTAAAAATACCGCGCAACATACTTATATCCAAGTCTACGAGGAAACACCTCTAACATCACCACAAATACACTTTTGTCACTTTGCCACGAGCCTAGCTCCGACGACCCAACAAATGGTACCGGTCGCACGCGATCATCGGCCGTCAGACACTCAACCCTTACCACATTTCTCGAGCATCGCTTTAGTTTCCAAAACTCGGTTACTATCTCTTTACGCTGGCATCATTAATCGGGAACATTCTCGACGGATTCGATACTTTCCTAACATAACAATACGAAGACCGGACGATCGCTTCCTAAGCTCTGACGACAATTGCTAACATATAGGCAACCCGCCTATTCTTCACATGAACTCAAAAGGCCCAAAGTAACTCTGCTAAGTTCCTTCGTTTCACAACTCACACACTCGTCCGGTGGTACTTTCAAGAAGACCGACCAACTCGAACTCTAAGCGCCGCCGATTATCCGCACGATTCCTCCGAGCCGCCGTAACTTCTTCTAGACGAGCTTTTCCCTATCCACACCGGAACAAGCTCAACCAATCGTCAACCTTGCCAACATCGAACCAATCGACCGCAACTTACACTTCGCCCTACAAGGCTTCGTAAGGCGACATCCGAACACCTAAATGGTAGCTTAAACGCTTCCTCCACAGAGACAACAATCTCACAACTACCCCCAAATCCACACACCGCCCGAGGCGAACGCGATTCGAGACTCACCGAGCCCTTAACCTCGCCTCGTAAAACTTCCAAACAAAACAGCCGTGAACTGGCTCCACTGCTCGCCATAAGGTGAAGGTAGGCACCTGCAGCCTTACAACCTTTCTCGATAAATCAACATCGCCGAGTGAACGGCCCGATCAAGAACACGGCTGGTCGCTTCATCGATCGACCACCGGTCGAACGATCCACGAACTCAGACGCTAGTTAACTAAACTCGAGCCTAACACCTCGTGACTCCTACCACAAGGCGACCACCACAACCAGACCCCACCACTAAACATGCCGCTGGTTGACCCGCAACGCGGCCTCAACCCGACTCCTGCAAGCGCAAAATACTATCTCCCAAGGAACAATTTTACTAAACATGTTAAAACCTAGCTACTTCTTAGCTCAACTACCCTCTTTCATTTCATACCACTTAGGACCTATCCCAAACATAGCTCACGTGCACTATGCACTCCGATAAGGATCAAACATAACACTACACCTTTACTCGAGACGGCCTTACCTCTAAGGTCCAGACGATAACACTCTAAGGCTCACACCTTCTCTATCCCCAAAATCTTACTCTGCTAACCCACCATGATTTCTAATCACAACTACCACACCGCTATCGTAACATAGCACTTAAGGTATACTCACCTTGAAAGTTACCGGCGACCTCGCCGCTCGCCCTCTCCCTCGCCCCGTAACCCGTCGATCTTACGCTTTTCCGCTGCACATAAGCCCGCATACGTGCCATGCTCAAGCCCAATCAAGAATTACTCTTGCACAACCTCTCTGTAGTCATCAAGACTCGCGATACATCGGTATACTCTCCGTAGCCAAATCCATAGCTAGTAATGCGGTCGCCTCTGCACCATATTCTCTGCTCGGTCGTGGAACCGGCGTTCAAATATCATGGCCGCAGCAGAACCGCCGCCGCTAAACTTTACCGCTAGCGACGCCGCAGAAATCCCCGAACGTAAGCACCATCCAAGGTGATAATTGGGCCTGCGCCCACGCAACCCTCTCAACTCTACTCGCAGCCTCCTACCGCTTTGCCCTCCCGGGCCCGGTTGCCCTACGCGAGGCATAACGACAAGGGAAATAATTTCGCCGTAGGTCCAACTTACAACACACTCTAAGGCACGATCTCAGAGTGAGAAGAATAGAAACCAATCCTAAATACCCTATAGCCTCCTCGACATCGCGTGGTGCACAACACACCGATAATCAAGACTTCATCGATACGGCCTCGTAGACACTTTCCGAGGATTAATCGCTCGATACCACTTTGTCACGACCCGATTCCGGCCCGGATCGTGCCTTACCCCGCACCCTAGTGATACAACATCGAGTAATCAGAACATAAAACAATACAAGACATATTTATGAAATATGAAACAATAACTGAGAAAACTTCGCTTTCTAAGATAAATATAAATAACGACTTTTTCCAATACGCAGCTTTAATCCTTTTTACAAACCCCGCCCACAACAAAGATTACTGCACTTAAGAAATTATACGACAACAATGGCGGATGTGGCCCCGCCATACCCCGAATGTAAACACCTACAAATAACAGGAACTATACCATCGATAAGCCTCCGAGCAACGGAGCTTTACCAAACGCCGAATCGTGACTCAAGAGCGAGGATCAATGATCGTGTACTTTACTCGCGCAGATGAACGCAGCTTCAAGGAGGTCAAGATAACAGCTACCGAGTATGTGAAACTAAAAATATCAGAAATGAAATCATAATAGTCTATAAAGCAGAGACATGTATGATAACCAAACTACGCTTCACAATAATAAGCCATGTCAAGTCGTGACTCACGCCTCAAGTCATCACTCAAATATAACAACGGGTCTCACGCCCACAACATCAATCATGCCCGTGGAATACCTTCCTCACCGCCATAGCTTTACGATATAAAGCACCAAGGAACACACATGAACACCGTGTCCCAATCGCGTTATAATAACACGCATGGTAAGTACGGCGCATAGCCGACTACTAACACCCACAGCACTAACAAGGTCATGAATCAGATTATAAGATCTGCTTGCATCGCCACATGATCAAAGCCGACCACTTGCCCGCAGATCTAATGCGCGCGCTTCAGCCCTCGAACTTTCCGCAGCCCGCATAGGCCAATCAGACGCCCGCATGAGGTATAACCCCGCATCGAGGGTAGCTACTCCTGCAGCCCCCGACTCGCCGTCCGCACGCCACAAGGACCGCATGACCACAAGGGCCGATCCTAACTCGAACTCCCGCAGCCCGCAAGATAGCCCTCGACCCGCATGAGGTAGTCTCGAATCATAGTCCATCGACCCGAAGTCTACCCCGCATCGGAGGCGCCTAACCCCTAATCATCTCAAGAGACGAGTGATGTATAATACTATCATAACAAATTATCGTTAAACAACATAAGCACAACAAAGGAAAACCCCTTTACACAAACATCACAAGATACTAACACACGAAGATCCTAGCATGTTTACTTATCAAATCAACAAGAAAGTATTACAAGGCTATCACAAACCAACACAATCAAGTTATATACACCGTGTACTTTCTACTATATGCTAACAAGTTCGGGTTTTATCCCCAAAGTACTTCATACATTAACTCTTTAAAAGATACGCATTTCACAAAAGTCACACAATACCAGTAGTATATGAAAATATAGTGATTATCTTTTCAAGTAAATCAAAACACTTCTCTTTGTAAAACTCAAGTAACAACATTATTTTCCAAACGCCCAAGTTTGCCTAATTTCAAATGTTCATGTTTCTTATTTAGAAAGGTTTCAGAGTTCATAGTCTTATTCATTTAAGAATATAATTCTCTTTAAACTATCCGAGAAACATAAGTCTTATATGAGTAGGATATTCTTGTTTACAACAATCTTATTACAAAGCAGCATGATCTAGAAATATCATTTTGTCTCATCTTAGCTTCTATGCAGATGGAAGTTTCATCGGTTTTAATAATACCGAATCACAAAACATTTCCTTTATTAACGCCGCAGTTGGTTTGTCGATACATATTCGATTTCCAAAATCAAGAAAACATTCTTAAGACGTTATACCTAACTTTCCATAAAGTTAGTATAACTCTTAAGTTTTCAAAACAAATCAAGTATTACTTTTCTCTCAAAATGATTCAAAACTCTTTGAAATACTTCAAGTTCTTTATTAACACATAACAAGCCGCTTATAGTTCAAATCGCTACCTTTTAAAAACCACATGTATTTTCTTACCAACATAAAGCCGTTATAACCAACTTCCCATAAAGCCGTTATAACACTTTATGTTTTACACCAATCAAATACATTTAGTACATGTGACGCCTACCGCACTACATAGTTCACACATATCATGCTGTAAGAGATAGGAAGAGGTTCACATACCTCGCGACGAGTATCGACTAATAGCAAAACGCTCCAAGTACTCCCAACTGTCGGCTACTCCTTAAGCCAAGTAGAACACGCCACACGTAGTACTTCAACCTATAAGGCCACAAGGCGCTTATTAACATTTAGACCTTATCGCAGAACATTCTACCGAAAATTCGCAAAGACTCTCCCCGCAACAACAGAAATCTCCTCCTCTAACTGGCCGCTACCAAGCCAACCAGTGGGGTTATACATCTAACCCGAACGGGTACAATTCTACTCCACAAGATTACTACACAAGTTCATCAGAAATGCTCAGCTTCTATATATAGTATACTTCAACTATATATTCTAACAACATGTAATTTCCAATTACAATAGGACAAGATATTTACCTCGATAAGCCCATAATTATCCAAGTATAAAGTCGATCCCGGCAATCGCTTAGCTCCAACTCCGAGCGCCCAACCCGCCTAAACCACCCTTAGAAGTTCTAACCAACTTCTACACAATACTCCAACTGACTACGGAGATTTTCCTGTGGTTTCGGTTTTGTGACTGTCGGAAGTATAATAGTTTTTCTGGCTTTTCAGATAGGTATAACCTTAGAATACAACAAGGTATACTGCTAAGGTAATTGGGCATTATAACAATACTTTTGAGAGTATTTCTACACCACAAAGTGGTATCATACGAAAGCAACTAGGCAGTGGTACACTTCGGCTAGCACCCCTAGAGGGGGTGCTCGGCCACAGCGGGGGGCCCTTGGCCGAACTCAACACAAGGGGAGGGAGAAGGAGAGCTTTCAAGACTTAGGCAAATTTATGGACGGGTTAAGTTCATCAAAGGAGGGTATTTATACTACAAGCCAAGGCCAACCAATGGCCAAGATCTAGCCAAGTGTTACACAAGTGTAGGGCCAAGATATGCCCAAGTGCCCCTAGTCCCTACCCTTAAAACCTCACAAATATCTACCAAAAATATCTACCACTGACACCCCCAAATCGCCCACGTGTCGCCCACTTTGCTCCACCAACGAGAGGTGCCAAGTGCTGCCCTCTCGCTGGTCCAAAATGTTCCGCCTCTCGAAAAATCCGCAAAAATAAGAAAAGACATAGCCGAATTTTCCTCTCGCAAGTTATGTAAAACGCTTCGCCAAAAACGACTCTAACCGTGTCAGGCACAAATGCCATTCTACCAAGCCACTAGGAGGTGACACGTGTCACCCTCCTATTGGCCCAAAATAAAACATCTTCCAAAGTATCCACAATGGCCAAAATCTCAAAACAAAGCTGGTTCTACAAACTCAGAATTTCTCCCGTGGCCCCACGTGACCATTTCCAAAATAAAATTCCATATTTTTCTAATATTCCAGAAGTCCGAATACCAAACTGGGAATCCAATTCCCATTAACGAACCTTTTTCCTTCACAAAACCGAAACTTTTCCGTGGAAAATCACCTCTTTCTTCCTTTCCAATCTTCTCGTCAGATTCTCGCACGCACGCCCTCGCATACATACCGTGAACTACGGTATAACACTTGCCTACCTCGCGACAATCTGAAACGCCCAATGTACCTTGGGCCGAAGTTTCCTTCTTCCCTAATCTCATCACACCCTTCATGGGTGACACCTTCAGAAAACCTAATCATCAATCGCGAACTCGCATGTCGACGACGATGATCCGTGATACGACTGCCGACTCGAGTCATTAATAGCCGCCTCGGATAAGCTTCACCTTATCCACCGCTCGCCGCACCAACCGTCCCACTAGCCGCACTCGCCCACATCGAACCAACCTATAGGCGATCCGCACTTCTCCCATACAAGGCCTCATGCGCGCCATCCAATACCGAGCAGTAGCTATTATTGTACGCGAACTCAACTAGAGGCAAATGATCCTCCCAATACCTCGGTCGATAACACAGCTCGCAGATATCCTCAAGAGTCCGATAGTGCGCCGCCCCGTCTGCTCGTGGATGGAATGCAGACTTGCTCACCAAGGCCCCTAAACCTCTCGAAAGACTCTGTTAGCCAGAACCGGGCTCTCGTCTGATATGATCGAAATAGGGACTCCATGCACCGACGATCTCTGATGTAAAGTCCGCATAATCCTCACCAAAAGTCATCCCGACGGAAGAAAGTGGGCTGATTTCACACCGCCGACGATAACCCATATAGAATCACGCTCCTCCGAGCGAGGTAATCCGCGACGAAGTCCATGTTGATCACCTCCCACTTCCGTGTCGGATCTCTATCGCCGCAACAAACCACCGTGCCTCGTGCTCTACCTTCACCGCCGACAACACGGGCACCGAGCTACGAACTCGCAACATCCTCTTCAAGCCATCCCACCAATACACGATCTAAGGTCGTGGTACATCTTGGTCGACTTCGACGGATAGAGTAACGCCGCTACCGCAGGCTTCCTCAAGAACTCAGCCAAGTCCTCAAACATCCGGAACACACACCGCCTCAAACCTTAGCACCCCATCAAAAAGCTACTCAAAAGGACCCTTGCCCTCACGTAAGAGTCAGATCACGATATCGAATCAAAGCCGGATCTCGAATCATGCCTCTTCACCTCCTCGACGACGGAAGACTCGCAACCTCACGAACTCTAACCCCACCGCTATCGTAATCAATCAAACGGACACCAAGGCTCGCTAATCGATGCAAATCACGAACCATGTCCTCCTCTCTAGCCGCACATCCGATAGGCTCCCATCGACCTACGACTAAGAGCATCCGCCACAACATCGCCTTCCCGTGGTACAGATATCAACATCGTAATCCTTAAGCAACTCTAACCACCGCTCGCCGTAAGTTCACTCCTCTCGTCAAGATATACCGAGGCTCTGTGGTCCGTAAAATATCCACGTGAACCCCATACAAATAAGGCCTCCGCATCTTCAAAGCGAATCACACCGCCAACTCCAAATCACGCGCGGGTAGTTCTCTCGTGTTTCTTCACCGCCGGATGCATATGCTATAACCCCGCCATGTCGCATCAACACACATCCCAACCCGATGCCCGACGATCACAATACACGATATAACCATCCGACCTCCGGAAGAGTAAGAACGGGCGGCCGCCACTCTTTCAAAGAATCGAAACCCCGCCACAAGCATCACCATCAAACTTGGTCGCTTCCGAGTCACCTAGTCAATGGTGCGTAGATAGAAGCAAACTTCTCCACGAACCGATAATATCCTCGCAAGGCCTAAAATCGCGAACCTCTCGGGAGTAAGAGTTCAGGCCAAGTCCTCGATCGCTTCGATTCGCCGATCCACTAATGCCATCACCCATAATATGCCCAAGAAACGCCATCAAGTCAACCAAAACTCACATTTGGAAAACTTGGCGCATAAATCGCTGGTCCTCGAGAATCACAAGACAAGCCTCAAATGCTCCGCATGCTCCTCGCCTCGAGCGAATAAACCAAGATATCATCAATGAACACTATCACAAACGTGTTCAAAAATGGTTTGAACACTGATTCATCAAATCCATGAATACCACGAGCATCGTCAACCTAAAAGACATGACCGAACTCATAATGCCCGCACGTCCTAATGCAGCCTAGGGACATCCACCTCTCTCGACTGCACTGATGATAGCCCGACCGTAGATCAATCTTGAGAAACATCTCGCGCTCGCAATCGGGTCGAACAAATCATCAATCCCGGGAGGGGTATTCGTTTAATGGTCACCTTGTTCACCGTCAGAATCAACACACATGCGCAGGCCCCGCCCTTCTTCTTCACGAACAATACCGGCTTCCCTGTGAGAAACACTAGGCCTGATGAAGCCCTTCTCAGCAAATCCCTGCCGATCCTTCAACTCTCTCAACTCGCAGTACCATTCTGTATGGCGAATGGAAATAGGCCGAGTGTCCGCAATATGTCAATATTAAAACTCAATCTCCTCTCGTGAGGGATACCCGAGGTCGCCCTGAAACACGCCTGGGAACTCTCTCACCACCGAATCGACGGAAAATCTGGTACCGCACTCGTGATCAAACACCCGAACGAGATGGTAGATATACCCTTCGCACTATCTTCCTAGTCTTGAGGTAGGAAATAAACCTACCCTCTACGATACCGCGTTCTCCCACTCAACAACCGGCCTCAGAAATCGAACTGCACTACTTTCTCTCAGCCTACATTGGCGTAGCAAGAAGCTAGCCAATCCATCCCCATGATCACGCCAAGTCAATCATCTCCAACTCTATCAAGCTCCGCAGGTCCGACGATCAGAATGGTCACAGACAAGCTCTATATACCCGCCGAGCTACCATCGAATCACCCATCGCGTAGCTACCTCGAAGTGGTCTATGGACTCGTGCTCTATCCCTATCCTACTAGCAACAAGTGGAGATATATAGGACAGAGTAGAACCCGATCTATCAAAACATACACATCAAACCTGAACCGATAAGGTACCGTGACGACATCAGCGAGGCCTCCGATCCCGCTTACCGGACAAAGCATAAATGCGGTTCTCGAGGACCGCTAGAATCGACCCGCGCCACGACCGCCGCGACTGGTCCATGAGTACCTTTCTCCGTGGCGAGTAGCCGCTGGGATGAAGAAGACCCACGAAAGAACTCGTAGTCGACTTACCATCAAGATCGCTCGCCTGACAAGCCGTGATAGTGACTCCGCCGCTACAATCAAACAAGCTCCCGTGAGCACCACAACTCCCGGCGGATCCGCCGCGACGCCACACTGGCGGGTGGTCCCGATCGCCGCACTTCGCCGCTCGACGCTCAAGTCCCGGGCCCCGGTCGCCTCGAATATCCTCGTGCAGGCCGAGGACGGTGCAGGAGTGCTCGAGCCGGCCGTGGTGCACCCAGATCGCCAACTGAGGCCGCCACCACGATAGCCACCAAAAGACTCGCCGCCCCGTCTTCTCGCCGCCGCATGTCAACCCGGCGTCTCTACGCCTCACATCCAAGAGCACGAGCTCGCACGCGGTAATGTCCATACCCTACCGAAGAGAAACACCCGCATACGACTCGCCATATAGTCGCTCAGCCCTGACGTAGCGGCACCCTATCCTCCATATCGCTACAATGCCGGGACATATCGAGCCAATGAATCAAACTCGACATTGTACTTCGACAAGGCCCTCTCTCGCCTCAAAGAAAATCTATCACCGCGCCTCCTCATCCGCGAGGCAAGAGCCGAGCGAGGAAAGCCTCGAACTCATCCTAAGCTGGGACGCGCGGCTCTCCCGATAACTCCCATGAATCAAACCAATCGATCGCGCAGATCACGCACCGACGCGAACCGGCGTCACGACTGCTCGAGGCCTGATCACCCGCACGATCCTTCAGAATGACGGATGAACTCGCGATCATCCTCCGCCGACCAGAAAACTCGGGCGGCTACAACTCAAGAAATCTCGTGAGTCTTCAAACTATTCGCCTGCGCACCACGGGCGCGACCGAGCCGAGCTGAATCGAATCGCCAGATTCAAATTTATCCTCGATTCGCCACAACTCCCAGCCAATAGTCACATCTCCTTGTACTTCCTAACTCTCCGCCCAGCCGCGGGATGCGAGGCGTACCGTGGTTCGCTGGGCCGGGCGGCGCCATAGAACTCGCCGTCATGATAGATCGGGCTCGAGCCCTCGTGAATTCTGTCCGATCGCGCCTCCTGGCCGCTTTGCCCTTCTCGGCCCGGTTGCCTTACGCGAGGCATAATCACATGTAAAAGGAATACGTTAGAGGGGTCCAACTTAACACAAATTTCTAAAGCACGATCTCGTAGTAAGAAGAAGTGAAACCAATCCTAAATATCCTATAGCCTCTCGATTATTGGCGTGGTGCACAACACACCGATAATCAAGACTTACTAGATACGGCTCAGAGACACTTTCCGAGGATTAATCGCTTCGATACTCACTTTTGTCACGACTCATTCGGCCCGTGATCGTGCCTCATGGGCACCTAAGTAGTCATACATCGTAGTAATCGGAAATATAAAACAAGACATGAAACAGCTTTATAAAATAAGATACAATTTAAGTGAAAACACGCTTTCTAAGATATATATATAAACATGGTTTAGCGCTACATCCGATATCGCATAACATGACTACGCACTCTAAGGAAATATACAACTATGGCGACAGTGGCCCGCCATACCCTCGATCAGATAAAACTATCTACAACAGTGAGATCATACCTAAAAGTAGAGCCTCCGAAAGGACGAGCTCCCGACACCAACGTAGATCCTAAGAACGTGGATCTAGCACCGCTGCCCTTACCGCGGATGAACGCAGCCTCGCGAGGTCAAGATAACAGTACTAAGTATATGAAATCAGAAATACTTAAATGAAAACATATCATTTTAAAATCAGCTTTGCAAGTATTTATGAAACAACTGGACCGCATATAGTGCCACATCATAAACAAGAGCAATGATAGGTAAACTGCAAATGTGTCTTTTCTAGGCCGCGAATGATCGCAGGCCAATTGCCCGTAGATCACCACGCAAGCCTAATCTCGACTCGTGAGTCCGCATAGGCCACTCACATAGGCCCGCATAGGGTACATAACCCCGCATCGAGGGTAGCTACTCTCATCATCCCCGACTCGTAGTCCGCATGGCCACATAGACCGCATGAGGTATAACCCCGCATCACTAACCCGAACTCCCAGAGCTCGCATAGTCCTTGACCCGCATTTGAGGTATTCTCGAATCACGGTCCTGCATCACCGAGTCTACCCCGCATCGGAGGCGCTTAACCCCTGTGAAATGTCAAGAGGCGAGGATAAGACACTAACATAACAGCCTATCTTTAAACAACATAAGCACAACAAGAATACTCTCCTATACAAACGTTATGACACTAACACACATAGCATCATATCATGTCTACTTATCAAACCATCTTATTATTCTTTCACAATTCAATATAAGTCCGTTATAAACACATAGGCAAACTGCTTTTTATCATTCTTAAGTTGTTATACTTAACTTCCCATAAAGCTAGTATAACTCTTAAGCTTCGCTTTAAAGACCAATTAGTTCTCTTCATAAAAATGATTCAAAGATTCTTTGAAATGCTTTCGCATCTTTATTATTCAAAGCTTAAGCCGTGAGGCATTGCCGTAAGTATTATTCAGCTTAAGCCGCAGGCATTGCCGTAGTTATTATTCGCTAACACACGTACGCTCACCGCATTACATATATATTGTAAAATATCATGTTTTAGGAAGAATCACATACCTTCTCAAATAAACCACCGCCAAGTCAATATGTCGCGCAGAGAATCAAATTTATAATAGTCGACACGCCTATCAACGCTCGCACTACTTTGTAAACAGCTTCTAAACAGAGGGTTCTATATCCTACTAAAATTGGGCAGACTTCCCTACCCGAGCTACTCAAGCTCATCGTGAAAACAAATTCTATGTAAGTACAATTTGATTATTCTTCTTTAAACCCTTCTACTGTGATAATACCAATTCTATTCTCGCAATATTCTTCTAAGTATCTAATACTTATTCTTATACTACTACAAGAAGTATTCTCTAATTCAAAAGAGGGTTAGGATTAGTTACCCTGTAAGCCCAATAATATCCTACATAGTCGCTACCGAGCAAGGTTTTGCTCCTAAGTCAGATGCCCAAGGAAACCTTAGTTCTTCACAACTTCTACTAAGTACTAAGGGATTTGGGCTAGGTATTTTGGGCATTATAACAATACTAGAAGGCAACTTTTCTACCAAGGGAGGGGTAGATTTCGCCAGGCTGTGGGTAGCCTCGCTAGCTTCTCCAGTGGGAGGTGTTTGGACGAAAATAGGCTTAAGAGAGATGAGAGGATTTTCAAGACTTGGAAAGGAATTTGTGGACGAAGAACTCTTCATCTTAAGGGGTATTTATAGGTCAAGACACGGCCAACCAATGGCTAAGATTTAGCCAAGTGCAGGTAAGTGTAAGGTCAAGATTAGGCAAGTGTACCTAGCCAACTTGCACACAAAATATCCTACCAACTACTTGACAAAATTGACCATCCATTCGGCCCTAAGAACGCCACATCCATCAATTGAGAATAAGGTCGCCTTCCGCTGTTCAAAGCCTTCTCGAAATCCGCAAAAATTAGAATGCATAGTCGAATTTACCCTACGAAAGTTGTGGAAACGCTGTCGAAACTATTCGCTTTGTGAGTTGTGCCCAAAAACGCCCAAGCCTAACTTTAAGGCCAACCAGACGTATTTCACGCATACTCGAAATACAGGTATAACAAGAAGAATATACCAGATCAACCGCTTCATTTTCCTTCGCCGCTTCTAACCTTAATCCCGCCGCCAAGATAGCTATATAAGGCGCTAACTCGCCATCGACCCTAGGTCGCTGGCCATTCTGCATGTACCCCTCCTATAAGCATAGTTGTTATACCCCGTATTTTCAGAGTACGTACGTAAGGGAATACGTACAAAAAGTCTAGCCTTAAAGTTTAGGCAAAACGTTTTTTTTTGGGCACAACTCACAAAACGAATAGTTTTCCGACGAAACGCTTCCACAACTTTCGTAGGGTAAATTCCGCCATGCCATTTCTAATTTTTGGATTTTTCCGAGAGACGAAACATTTTGACTAACGAGGGCTTACACTTGTCACCCTCCAATTGATGGATTTGAAATCGCCCATTTGGACGATTTGGCTATGGTGAGCACGCTTTGTGCCTCGTGCACAAGTCAAGGAGTTGGTAGGATATTTGTGTATAGTTAATCCTCACCCTACACTTGCCTTGCACTTGTCTTAATCTTCGCCATTGGTTGGCCACTTCTGACCTATAAATACCCCTTAGAGATGAAGAGTTCTTCATCCACAAATTACTTTCCAAGTCTTGAAAATCTTCCCTTCTCCCTTGTTAGCCATTTCTGTCCAAGCCCTTCCCCTCTAGCCTAAGTGACCCTTGGCCGAGGCTTCCTCCCCTAGCCTAGCCGAAATCTACCCCTCCCTGGTAGAAAAGTTGCCTTCTGTATTGTTATAATGCCCAAAATACCCTAGCCCAAATACCTTAGTACTTAGTGTAAGTTGTGAAGAACTTCTAAGGCTCTCGAGCATACAACTTAGAGCAAAACCTCGCTCAGCGACTTTTCTAGGATATTATTGGGCTTACCGAGGTAACTAATCCTAACCCTCTTTGAATTAGAGAATACATACCGTAGTAGTATAAGAATAAGTATTAAATACTTGTAAGAATATCGTAATAGAATTGAATTGTTACCACAAAGAAGGGTTTAAAAGAAGAATAATCAACTCACTTACATAGGAATGTTTTCACAAAGAGACTTATATAGCTCACCTGTAGGGAAGTGCTGCCCGACTTTCCGTAGAATTGTGAACCCTCCGCTTAGAATGACCTTCTGAGTAGTCTTTGATAGATATCCGTGACTATTATAGGTCGACTCTCGCATGCATATTCAACTCGCGTAGTTTTCACGAGAAGGTATGTGATTCTTCCTAAAGCATGATATTTTACAATATATATAACTACTAAGAATGCCTCACGCTTTAAGCCCGAATAACACTTACGGAATGCCTCACGCTTAAGCCCGATAACACTTACTAATGCCTCACGCTTAAGCCCAATAATAAAGATCCAAAGCATTTCAAAAGAATATCAATCATTTTTAAAGAGAACTAATTGGTTTTTAAATGTGCTTAAGAGTTATACTAGCCTTACGGGAAGTTAAGTATAACCACTTAAGATTGATAAAAGAAACAATTTGCCTATGTGTTTATAATGCATTTATATTGAATCGTGAAAAGAATAATAAGATGGTTTGATAAGTAGACATGATATGATGCTATGTGGTGTTAGTGTCTTGTAACGCTTGTGAAAAAGAGTATTCTTGTCAGGCTTATGTTGTTTAACGATAAGTCGTTAGGTTAGTGTAGCATCACTCACCTCGACATATTACACGGGTTGCCATCCGACGCGGGTATACTCAAAGGTCCGGGACCATGATTCGAGAATACTCATGTGGGTCCAAGGGACCTATGCGGAGCTACGGAGTTCCGTGTTAGCGGGTTATACCTCATGCCATTTATGTGGCTACGCGACGACGAGTCCAGATTTACGCCGAGGAGTAGCACCGACGCGGGTTATGTACCCTACGCGCCTACGTGATTGGCCTACGCGACTACGGAGTCCGTGATTAGGCTTGCAGATGGTGATACTACGCAATCGCCCGCTCGATCATTCACAAATTTAGAAAAGACTCGCTACGCTTACCTATCACGCTTCTTGCTTGTGATGTGGCACTATGCGCGCTTCTGGTTGTTTGCTACATACTTGCAAAACTGCTTTCAAAATGATATGTTTCATTTAAGTATTTTACAAGTTTCATATACTTAGTACCGTGTAGATCGACTCTCCTTCCGGGCCGAGCGAGTAAAGAGGCCAGAGCTCTACCACGGAATGCACCAACCGTGGCTCTCCGTATGGCACATCCCGAAGCGGCCGTAGGCATGCCTGGATCGCAAGCAGCCCGGCACTATTTGTCGGGTCCCTGAGCGACTCGCGATAAAGTGACAAAAGTGGTATCGTGAGCGCTTAATCCTCTGAAAGTGTCTACAGATCGCATCTAGTAGTCTCGATTATCGGTGTGTTGTGCACCACACCAATAATCGTGAGGCTATAAGATATTTAGGATTGGTTTCCATTCTTCTCATTCCGAGATCGTGCTTTAGAGTCGTATATAGGTCGGACCTCTAACGTATTCCTTTCCCGTACAGCTTATGCCTCCACGCAGCAACCCGGCCCGTATGGGCAAGGCACTGAGGAGCCGCTAGCAGACACCCAGAGTCACGAGGGCTCGTGCCCGGCCATACCGTAGACGGCGAAGTTCTATGACGCCGCCGCCCAAATAGAGACCACAGCATCCACACCTCCCGCCCCACACCGGGCGAGGAGTTAGGGTACAAGGAGACGGCCCACCTTTGGCTAAAGTCAGGCCCGACACGAGGAGAGATCGACGCGGCAGCTCCGCCTCCACCCACCGCACTGCAGGTACATCCGAGGCGTATAGTTTGAGGCTACGATTTCGATTTCGTAGCCCGCCAGTAGTTTTACGGTCGAGGCCGAGGATGATCCGCAGGAGTTCATCCGCCACTTCAGAGGATCACGAGGGTGATCAAGGCCTCGAGACAGAGTCCAGGATCTTTCGGTTCGCATCGGCCGCGTGATACCGCAATGATTGGTTTGATTCTACGGAGTTATCCCGGAGAGCACGCGCCCCCAGCTACTTGGGACGAGTTCTCGAGGCTTTCTCACTACTTCTTGCCTCCACAGATGGCGAGGGCGCGGCCGATAGATTTTTACCATCGAGGCGCAGAGGACGACCGCCGTGAGTACAATGTCGAGTTTGATTCATTGGCTCGATATGTCCCAAAGATTGGTAGCAGATACGAGGATGTGCACCGCCATGTCACCGGCCGACGACTATATGGCCGAAGTCATACGCGGTGTTTCTCTCCACCGTATGGACATTACCCGCACGCAGCTCACGCTCGACGCGAGGAGCGTAGAGACCGCCGTTGACAAAGCAGGTTAAGAAGACCGTGACTACAGGTCTTTGGTGGCTATCGCGGGCGGCCCACAGCTAGCCTAGATTTGCACCACGCCCACCAGAGCACTCTCGCGCCGCCCTCAAAGACAGTGGTATTCGAGGGCGCACTCAGGCCCCGTGACTGACGCCCGTAGCGGCAGAGGTATCGCCGATCGACCACCCCCTCGCAGGCCGACGCGTAGACCCCACTTCGGAGTCAGGTGCTACGGAGTTTGTTTCGGCCAGGCTGCAGGTCACTATGCGAGGAACCGTCCACCAAGGCGGCAACGGGCATGGTAGGGTCACCACATGTTCTTTCACGGTCTTCTTCATCCTCGACAGCCATCGCCTCGAGGGCAGTACTCACGGACCGCAGGTCGCGCAGGTCGTGGCGCTGGTCTCGCCAGCGGTCCTCGAATCGCATTTATGCTTTGTCCACCGACAGATCGTGAGGCCTCACCGATGTCGCCAGTACTTTATCGCTTCGGGTTTGACGGTATGCCTTGATAGATCCGGTTCTACTGGCCCCATATATCTCCCTTGTCGCTAGTAGATAGGGATGAGCCCGAGTCCATAGACCCTTTCGAGGTAGCTACGCCAGCCAGTGATTCAGGTAGCTCGGCGGGTATATAGAGCTTGTCCTGTGACTATTTACAATGTCGCCGACCAGCCGACTTGATAGAGTTGGAGATGATCGACTTCGACGTGATTACGGGACGGATTGGCTACTTCTTGCTACGCCAATGTAGACCGCAGAGAGAGTAGTACGGTTCCAGCTTTCCGGCGAGCCATTGTCGAGCGGAGGAGCACCAGACGCCGGTGGTAGGTTTATTTCCTACCTCAAGGCTGGGGAAGACGGTGCAGCGGCATATCTACCATCTCATTCGGTGTTTGATAATCAAGCGTACCAGATTTTCACTGGCCTCAGAGTCACGAGTTCCCGCACGATTTCCGCATGACCTCTGTATCCTCCCGAGAGTGAGATTGAGTTTTGCATTGACATATTGCCGCACACTCGCCTATTTCCATTCCGCCATACGTAATGGCACCCGCCGAGTTGAGGGAGTCAAGGATCAACTTAGAGATTTGCCGGAGAAGCGGCTTCATCAGCCTAGTGTTTCTCCCCGGGAGCGCCAGATTGTTCGCGTTAATGACGACGCCGCGCATTTGTGTTGATTACAGCAACAACAAGGTGACCATTAAGAACAAATACCCCTTCCTGTGATTGATGATTTGTTCGACCACCAGTGGTGCGAGATGTTTTCCAAGATTGATCCGCGATCGCTATCATCAAAAGTAGTCAGAGAGGCGGATGTCCCTAGGATCGCATTCAGACCCAGACGCATTACGAGTTCGTGGTCATGTCTTTGGTTGACCAATGCTCCGGCAGATTCATGGATTTGATGAACCGAGTGTTCAAACCATTTTTGACACGCTTGTGATAGTGTTCATTGATGATATCTTGGTTTATTCTCGCCAGAGCGGAGTACGCGAGCATTTGGCGGCCGTGGCCGAGCGCTTCTCCAGACTCAGCAGCTTGACGCCAAGTTTTCCAAATGTGAGTTTTGCTGACTTCGCTGGCGCTGGGCATATTGTCTGGCCGATGGCATTCGAGTGGATACGCCAAGATCGAGGCAGCCAGACTTGGCCTAGACCTACTACTCCGGCAGAGGTTCGCAGCTCGGTTCGCAGATATTATCGCGTTCGTAGAGAAGTTTGCTTCTATCTCTCGCACCATTGACTAGGCCGACTCGGCGCAAACAAGTTTCGCCGATCGATGCTCATGAGCGGTTTCCAGCTGTCGAAGAGAGATCGACGACCGCCTCGCTCTTACTTCTTCCGCAGGTCCAGACGGTCAGGTCGTGTATCGCGATGCGCCGTGCATCGGTTGGGATGTGTGTTGACGCAGCATGGCAGTTATAGCATATGCATCCCGACACCAAGAAACACGAGGAACTACCCCACCCATGATTCGAGTCGCACCGTGATTCACGCCAATATCCGAGGCACTATTTGTACGGGTTCACGTGGATATTTATACGCACCACAAGAGCCTCCAAAGATATCTTCACTGCAGGAGTCGAACTTACGACGCAGACGGTGGTTAGAGTTGCTTAAGGATTACGATGTTGATATCCCGCATCACCCGCAAGGCCAACGCAGGCGTATGCCTTAGTCGTAGGTCGACGAGCCCATCGATGCGTTTCAGAGCAGGCGGACATGGTTCGTGATTTGCACCGCCAGCAAGCCTTGGTGTCCGCTTGATTGATTCCGATAGCAGCGGTTAGAGTTCAGAGGTTGCCGAGTCTTCCATCGCCGAGAGGTGAAGAGGCAAATACCGAGGATCCACTTTGATTCGATATCGTGATACGCCTCTTCGCGAGGCGCGGTCCTTGAGGTAGCACCGACGGGTGCTAAGGTTTGAGGGCGTCAGGTGTGTTCCGATGTTTCAGACTTCTACAGCAGTTCTCGGGGGAAGCACACGCTGCTACTTCATCCATCCGTGGTCGCACCAAGATGTACCACGACCTTAGATCCGTATCGCGGACGGCTTCAAGCAGGACGCCAGCAGAGTTCGTAGCTCAGTGCCCGTGGTCAAAGTGAAAGGCAGAGCACCGCAGACCGTGGTTTGTTACGCATTTATCGAGATCCCGACCGAAGTGGGAGGTAATCAACACGGACTTCATCACAGACTACCTCGCACTCGCAGGAGACATGATTCTATACGGGTTATCGCCGACAGTCGACGAAATCGCCCACTTTCTTCCCGCCGTGACGACTTTTTCTACCGAGGATTATGCCGCACTTTACATCCGAGAGATCGCCGACCGCATGGAGTCCCTACTTCGATCATATCGCATGTGGAGCCCGCTTTACTACTAACTTCGAGGTCCTTCCAGAGGGGTTTAGGACGCAGCGAGCCCGAGTAATCGCATTTCATCCACGCATGCATCTGACAGCAGAGCGCACCATCCGCACTTCGAGGATACGTCATGAGCCTGTGTTATTGACTTCGGTGGTAGTTGGAGGATCATTTGCCTCTAGTTGAGTTCGGCGATAATAATAGCTACCACCCAAAGATTCGATGGCGCCTTACGAGGCCTTGTATGGGAAGTGCAGATCGCCTATAAGTTGGTTCGACGTGGGCGAGGTGCAAACATGGGGACCAGATTTGGTACAAGAAAGCGTGGATAAGGTGAAGCTTATCCGAGCGCTATCGACACCGTAGTCGACGTGTCGATGCAGATCATCGCCGCTTCATCTTGAGTTCGAGGTTCATGATTGGGTTTTCCTAGCGCGCCACCCACGGCGGTGTGATGAGATTCGGGAAGAAGGGGAACTCAAATTTCAGGTACATCGGGTCGCTTCGCATTGTCCGCAGGTAGGCAAGGTTGCCTATGAGTCGGATCCGCCGTCCGATCCGAGGCGCATCCGGTTTTTCACGCATCTACGCCGGCGAGACGATCGGATCCATCTAGTGGTACACCCGATTGACGATGTCCGCGATCGGTGGGTTATCGCATTTATGAGGAGATTCCCATAGCGATAGTCGATCGTCAAAGTTAGGCGCTCGCGACCAAGGACGTGGCTTCCACAAAGTCTTCAGGCGAACGAGCTCGTGAGGAGATGACGCCAGCCGGCGAGGACATGAGGCTAAGTATCCTCACCTATTCCCACACCTCCGTAAATTCACTTTCCTACTTGTAAATTTTCGCATCGCCGCTTCGTGTTGCCTTCGCGGTCGTGTGGCATTTACAATCGCTTAAGCATAAGAATCTTATCGTTAATCGTCTTGGGAAGGAAACATTCGACGAATGTTTCTAAGGAGGGGAGAATGTTATACCGTATTTCCAGTAATGCGCAAGTGGAATACGCATAAAAAGTCTAGCCTTAAAGTTTAGGCAAAACGCTTTTGGGCACAACTCACAAAACGAATAGTTTTCCGACGAACGCTTCCACGCCTTCGTAGGGTAAATTCCGCCATGCCATTTCTAATTTTTATGGATTTTCCGAGAGACGAAACATTTTGATTAACGAGGGCGACACTTGTCACCCTCCAATCGATGGACTTGAAATCGCCCATTTGGACGACGGCTACGCGAGCACGTTTGTGCCTTGTGCACAAGTCAAGGAGTTGGTAGGATATTTGTGTATAGTTAATCCTCACCCTACACTTGCCTTGCACTTGTCTTAATCTTGGCCATTGGTTGGCCACTTCTTGACCTATAAATGTAACGACTGCCCGGTTCTGGCATCGGGTGCCTTACCGCACCCTAGTGATACATACATCGTGAGAAAATCAGCGAACACAAAACAAGAGTCATTTAACAAGAGATAAATGAATAAACAAAGCCAACCAAAACGCTTGCCTTCAAGATATACATAAAACCCGAACGCTTTAATCTCTTACAACCCCGCCACAACAGACTACAGCACTTAAGATATAACGACTATGACGGACAGGCCCCGCCATACCCCGAATGTACAAGAACCTACAACTCAGGAACACCTACTAAAGATAAGCTCCGAGAAACGGAGCTTCAAATGCGCAATCGTGATCCTATGAGCGATGAACCACGACCGATTCTCTACCGCAGATGAACGCAGCCTCGGGCGAGGTCAAGATAACAGTACCAAGTATGTGAAATCATAATATCAGAATGAAATCATACTAGTCTATATAAAGCAGAGACATGTATGATAACCAAACTACAGCTCACAACATAAAACACTATCACTCCAATATAACTATGGGTCTCACGCCCACAACATCAATCAGTTCGTGACATTACGGCCGCATGCCCCTGATCGCAGACGGCAGACATGTCCATGATGCAACAATAATACTAATGTCCCATGGCCACATGCCCCCGACTCGTGATCGTGTAGACATGTCCCCGTGGACTCAACAACAAGACAAAGAATCCAAATGGAAGCATACCCGCGCGCCACGATCGTGTCGTGATGTCCAAAGGGAAACAATAAGACAACTTTCCAATGGACGATACCCGCGGCGCTACGATCGCGTCGATGTCCAAAAGGAAATCACGCGCGATAATCGAAATGGAAACATACCCGCGCGCTACGATCGCGGTCAAGATATCCAAAGCGATTAACCACAAGACCTTAACCAAAATGGAAGATACCCGCGCTTACGCATCGTGGTCAAGATGTCCAAAGTGATTAACAACAATAATACTATCACGAGAACGCATCTGCGGAATTTCTCCGCCACACGCAAGACGCCCAAGTAAGTTCTCAACAAGTCAACCGACCCTCCATCGGAGACGCCAGAATACGTAAATACAACGCTTGCACAACAAAGGTTATCACAATAAGCATAACCAAGCTTCACAACAACAAGCATAGGCAAGTTTCACAACAACACAAAGTACTTTCATTTTATACCAAAGTCCGGTTTTTAACCCCAAAGTACTACATACGTAAGTTCTTTTAAAAGAGATCCATTTCTTTTATAAAAGTCACCCGACCCGTAGTATTAGAATGACCAACCCACCTTCCTTTTCAAAACCAAGTAACAACATTCTTTCCTAAGTTCCGCTTTTGCCTAGTTTCAATTACTCAAGCTTCTCATTTTCAAATGGTTTCATAGTTCCCAAACTTAATCACTGATTCCTTTTAGAACAATTAAGTAACATATGTCATATATGTGAGTAGTTTATTCTTGTTTATAACCATCTTATTACAAAGAATGCATGATCTAGAAAATGTAATATCATTTTGTCTTATCTTAGCTTCTACGCAGACGGAGGTTTCATCGTTTTAATACAACACATCATTATTCAATACATTTTCCTTTTATTAACGCCGCAGTTGGTATGTCGATACACATTCCGATTCCAAATCAAGAAACATTATCCCTTTAAAACCAAGTACTCATTACTCACGAACGAGGTTTCACACAAACATCCACATTAAAACAAATAAGTTAAGTCTCTTATCTTATAAGATCAAGTCTCTTAACTTCTAACATCATGAAACCATTTTCATTACATGGTCGTTATAACTAACTTCCCATAAAGCTATTATAACACCCTATGTTTTAAAACCAACCAAATCACTTAGCACATGACGTCTACCGCACTACATAGTTCACAACAATCATGCTTAGAAAAGATAGGAAGAGGTTCACATACCGCGACGATTTATCGACAATAAGCAAAATGCTCCAAGTACTACAACCTTGCTAGCCCTTTCCACTCCTCGAGTAATACGCTATTCTTAGTACTTTCACCTATAAAGGTCACAAACGCCTATTAACCCCAAAACACAAGTTTCTATCTTTCTATAGAAAATTCAAGACTTCCCCGCAACAACAGAAATCTCCTCCTCTATCGAGGCCGCTACCAAGCCAACCAGTGTGTGGTATACACGCCTAACCTGACGTGTACAATTCTACACAAGTCTACCGCAATACACCCCATGTAAATACAGCCAATTGGGCTTTATTCTTCAGCTTAAGTCAAAAGACATTGCACGAATACTAAGTAGTTCTATATATAGTATACTTCAACTATATATTAACAAACATGTAATTTCCAATTACAATGAGGACAAGATAATTACCTCTAAGCCCAAAATTATCCAAGTAATAATGTCGATCCCGAGCAAGGTTTAGCTCCACCGCGCGCTCCAAACCACTCCAAACAACCCTTGAAGTTCTAACTAACTTCTACTCAAATACTTCAACCAACTACGAAGATTTCCTTGTGGTTTCTGGCCGAGACTAAAGGACAAAAGGTAGTATTTCCTGACTCTACGTAAAGAGGTATCTTTGGAATACTACAAGGTACAAGGCTAAGGTATTTTGGGCATTATAACAATACTAGGGAGTATTTCTATACCACAACAAGGGTATTATACTAAAACAACTAGCAGTGGTACCTACCACTAGACCTCACATAGTGGGGAGACCTCACGCCAAAGGCCACTTTCATGGGAGAGGAGCTCTTGGACGAGAGTCAACAAGAGGGAGGAGGGATTCAAGACTTGGAAACATTTGTGGATGAATGAAGTCTTCACAAAGCGGGTATTTATAAGAAACCCAAACGCCAACCAACGGCCAAGATCAAGCCACGTGCAAGGCAAGTGTAAGGCCTTGATCAAGCCAAGTGCACCCTAACCCCTACTCCACAAAACACGGCACAAGACAAGCCACAAAACAAGGCCAAAACAAGGCACAAAACAAGGAACCAATAGGCCAAAAACGTGAGCCACAAAACAATCCCATACGCGGAACTAATCGCCCACTGACGCCACAAGCCTTCCAATGCGAGGGTGACACATGTCACCCTCCCGTTGGTCCAAAATGTTTCGCCTCTAAAAATCCGCAAAAATTAAAAAGGACATAGCCGAATTTTCCCTACGAAAGTCAGGAAACGCTTTCGCCTAAAAACGACTTCTGCAAGACTTGCTCAAACGTAACTTCTAAGCCACTTAAAGCGGGGTGACACGGTCACCCTCCTATTGGCCCTCAAAACGCCTTTCAAAAATATCCACAATGGCCAAAATCTCAAAACAAAGCTTCTACAAAATCAGAATTTCTCCCGTGGCCCCACGTGACCATTTCCAAAATAAAATCTCAAAATTCTAATATAATCTATGAAGTCCAATACCAAACTGGGAATCCAATTCCCATTAACGAACCTTTTCTTCACAAATAACCGAAACTTTTCCACGAAACTCACATCTTTCTTTCTTTCAAAATTTTCTCGCCGCACTCTGCACGCACGCCCTCGCATACATACCCTGGAACTACGGGGTATAACATTCTCCCCTCCTTAGAAACATTCGTCCCGAATGTTCCTTCTCAAGACGGATATCGATGAAGCTCTTCTAACAAATTGCCAACGCCACAGCTTGGCCACGAAATAACACACGTTATCTTCCTTCCTTACTCGTCGTGCCCTTCTCGAACACTTGAACTCTTCTAGCACGCACTATACTCCGCCATTACTCCGCTCTCAAAATCTCCGAGTCACTACCTCCAAACTTGGTCATCTTACTAACCTCAAACTTCCTTAAGGCCATTCCCGCCTTTACGAACCGCTTCGGTCGAACGCGCCCACGAACTCATACGATGATCATACAAACTTGGGCCTAGCATCCTCGTGACCTTACCACCGGCGACCACCCAGAACTGACCCCACCCCAAACCGGGTTACGGTTGACCACAAATGGTCCTAAACCCGACCCCAACCGTACAAACTCTTGTTCCCGATCCTAACAATCTTACTAATTCACATCATGAAAGCTACCACTTCCATCTCACACTACCCACTGACTTATCACACAAATAAATCCCACGATACTACTCACCCTTATAAAGGTCAAACATAAAACGAATCTTTTACTCAAGACGACCTTACCTCTAAGGTCTCAGTCGTGACATAGTCTAAGGTTCACACTTACCATGCCCCCATACGTATCCTTCCAACTAACCATGCATTTTAACTCACACATATCACAATGCTATCCGTACATAGCACACAATAATGAGATCATCATAACAAGCATACCAAAACTCTAGAGGGTTAAGGATATACCGGCTACCGCTCCACTCTAATCATAGGCCCACTGCAGGCGCATACCGTAGGTGATGAACCAGCCACGATCCCCGGCCGAGTCGTAACATCCGCGCTTCCCTTGGTAGGACAGCTCGCAAATGGCCCGCTGGCCGCATGCAAAACAAACTCCCAATCTAGCACGACACTCTCCAAAATGGAGTCTACCACAATGGTCACAACGAGGTGGGTGGCTTCACCGTTAACACCCCGCTCGCCGAAATCTGAACCTCGAGCCCCGACTGCCTCAAGACGCGGAGGACCACTGCAGACCGGGGTATATAACTAGCTCGCCGAGGCGTCCGCCTCGAAGCCACCAAAGCGACCCGCCGCCCCGGCCCTCTTCTCGCTGATCCAGTCATTCCGTCGACCCTCCGTGCCTCACATCCTAGTGCATGAGCTCGCATGCGGCAATGTCCATGCCCGCCAAGAGAAACACCCGCACAAGATTCGCCATATAATCATCAAGCCCGCGACGAGCGATGCACCCTATCCTCCATATTCGCAACCAGCGCAGGACATATCGAAGCAAAGAATCGAACTCGACATTGTACTCGACAGCGCCTCTCGCCTCAAGAATAAAAATCGTTACCGCGTTCTCCTCATCCGCGGAGGCAAGAAGGCGTGAGAAAAGCCCCAAAACTCATCCCATACCGCTGAGGTGCATGCTCTCCCGAAAGCTCCCATGAATCAACCAATCGATCGCGGTATCACGCACCGATGCGAACCAAAGGTCACGACTGCCAAGCCTCGATCACCCGCACGATCCGTCAGAATCGCCGGATGAACTCCTCGCGATCATCCTCGTGCCTCGACCCGTAAAACTCGCGGGCTACAACTCGTAAAGTCCCGTAGCCTCAAACTATTCGCCGGGTGAACCATCGTGCTATCGAATCGAATCGCCAGATCCACTTATCCTCATATTCGCCACGACTCGCCAAGAATCGCTATCTCCTTGTAACCCATCTCCTCCGCCTGCATCGGGACCGAGGCTCGTGTATCGCGGTCTCAGCAGCCTATTGCCGCGCTCTAACCTCGCTGGGCCGGGCGGCGCTACAAAACCCGCCGCCTCAAGCACAACTCGTATCGACCGCTCGCGCTCAACTCTCTCAGATCTCACTAGCAGCACTTCGGCCGCCTTTGCCCTTCGGGCTCGCTGCTCGCGGAGGCATAATCGTAAAAACGAGATACGCTGCAGGTCCAACTTACAACACAGTCTAAGGCACGATTCGTGATGAGAAGAATGGAAACTAATCCTAAATGTCTCAGCACTCCTGACATAGACGTGGTGCACAACACATCGATAATCAAGACTTACTGTAGACACGGTCAGACACTTTCCGAGGATTAATCGCTCGATACCACTTTTGTAACGATTCGCCCGGCTCCGCATCGTGCCTTACCCCGCACCCTAGTGATACATACATCGAGAAAATCACGAACACAAAACAAGAGTCATTTAACAAGAGATAAATGAATAAACAAAGCCAACCAAAACAGCTGCCTTCAGATATACATAAAACTCCGAATGCTTAATCCTTACAACCCCGCCCACAACAGACTACAGCACTTAAGATATACATGACTATGACGGACAGGGCCTCGCCATACCCCGAATGTACAAGAACCTACAACTCGTGGAACACCTACCAAAAGATAAGCCTCCGAGAAACGGAGCTTCAAATGCTACCGAATCGTGATCCCATGAGCGAGGAACCACGACCGATGACTTCTCTACCGCAGATGAACGCAGCTTCAAGGAGGTCAAGACAACAGTACCAAGTATGTGAAACTGCATAATATCAGAAATGAAATCATACTAGTCTATATAAAGCAGAGACACGTATGATAACCAAACTACGCTCACAACATAAAACATATCACTCCAATATAACTATGGGTCTCACGCCCACAACATCAATCGTTCGCATTATGGCCGCATGCCCCTAATCAGACGGTAGACATGTCCATGATGCAACAATAATACCAATGTCCCATGGCCACATGCCCCCGAGAACGATCGGTGTAGATGTCCCCCGTGACCTCAACAACAAGACAAAGAATCCAAATGGAAGCATACCCGCGCGCTACGATCGTGTCGCGATGTCCAAAGGGAAACAATAAGACAACTTTCCAAACGGACGATACCCGCAGCGCCACGCATCGTGTCAAGATGTCCAAAAGGAAATCACAAGGCGATAATCGAAATGGAAACATACCCGCGCGCCACGATCGCGGTCAAGATATCCAAAGCGACAACCACAAGACCTTAACCAAAATGGAAGCATACCCGCAGCGCTACACATCGCGGTCAAGATGTCCAAAGTGATTAACAACAATAATACTATCAACAGAACGCACTGCGGAATTTCTCCACACGCCGCAAGACGCCCAAGTAAGTTCTCAACAAGTCAACCGACCTCCATCGAGAGACGCCAGAACACGTAAATACAACGCTTTGCACAACAAAGGTTATCACAATAAGCATAACCAAGCTTCACAACAACAAGCATAGGCAAGTTTCACAACAACACAAAGTACTTTCATTTTATACCAAAGTCCGGTTTTTAACCCCAAAGTACTACATACGTAAGTTCTTTTAAAAGAGATCCATTTCTTTATAAAAGTCACCCGATACCGTAGTATTAGAATGACCAACCCACCTTCCTTTTCAAAACCAAGTAACAACATTCTTTCCTAAGTTTCAGCTTGCCTAGTTTCAATTACTCAAGCTTCTCATTTTCAAATGGTTTCATAGTTCCCAAACTTAATCACTTGATTCCTTTTAGAACAATTAAGTAACATATGTCATATATATGAGTAGTTTATTCTTGTTTATAACGATCTTATTACAAAGAATATGATCTAGAAAATGTAATATCATTTTGTCTTATCTTAGCTTCTATGCAGATGGAGGTTTAAACCGGTTTTAATACAAAACATAATTATTCAATACATTTTCCTTTATTAACGCTGCAATTGTATGTCGATACACATTCTGATTCCCGAAATCAGTAAAACATTATCCCTTTAAAACCAAGTACTCATTACTCACGAATTAGGTTTCACACACACATCAACATTAAAACAAATAAGTTAAGTCTCTTATCTTATAAGATCAAGTCTCTTAACTTCTAACATCAGTAAACCATTTTCACCTACATAAGGTCGTTATAACTAACTTCCCATAAAGCTATTATAACACCCTATGTTTTAAACCAACCAAATCACTTAGCACATGTACGCTCACCGCACTACATAGTTCACAACAATCATGCTAGAAAAGATAGGAAGAGGTTCACATACCTCGCGACGATTTATCGACAATAAGCAAAATGCTCCAAGTACTACAACCTTGCTAGCCCTTTCCACTCCTCGAGTAATACGCCATTCTTAGTACTTTCACCTATAAAGGTCACAAACGTCTATTAACCCCAAAACACACGTTTGTATATTTATAAACAAAATTCGGCAGCACCTCCCCCCCCCCGCAACAACGTAAATCTCCTCCTCTATCGAGGCCGGCTACCAAGCCAACCAGTGTGGTATACACGCCTAACCTGACGTACAATTCTACACAAGTTCATCGCAATACACCCTATGTAAATACAGTCACTGGGCTTTATTCTTCAGCTTAAGTCAAAAGACATTGCCGAATACTAAGTAGTTCTATATATAGTATACTAACTATATATGCTAACAAACATGTAATTTCCAATTACAATAGAGGACAAGATAATTACCTCTGTAAGCCCAAAATTATCCAAGTAATAATGTCGATCCCGAGCAAGGTTTAGCTCCAATTGCGCACCCAAACCACTCCAAACAACCCTTAGAAGTTCTAACCAACTTCTACTCAAATACTTCAACCAACCATGAAGATTTCCTTGTGTTTTGGCTGAGACTAAAAGGACAAAAGGTAGTATTTCCTGACTCTACGAAAGAGGTATCTTGGAATACTACAAGGTACAAGGCTAAGGTATTTTGGGCATTATAACAATACTAGGATTATTTCTATACCACAACAAGTGGTATTATACGAAAACAACTAGGCAGTGGTACCCTACTGGCCAGACTCTCACAAGGGAGTGGAGACCTCACCCGCCAAAGGCCACTTTCTGCTGGAGAGTGAGAGCTCTGACGAGTCAACAAGAGGAGGGAGGGATTCAAGACTTGGAAACATTTGTGGACGAATGAAGTCTTCACAAAGGGGGTATTTATAAGAAACCCAAATGCCAACCAACGGCAAGATCAAGCCACGCAAGGCAAGTGTAAGGCCTTGATCAAGCCAAGTGCACCCTAACCCCTACTCCACAAAACACGGCACAAGACAAGCCACAAAACAAGGCCAAAACAAGGCACAAAACAAGGAACCAATAGGGCCAAAAACGCGAGCCACAAACAATCCCATACGTGAACCAATCGCCCACTGACGCCACAAGCTTCCAATGCGAGGGTGACACATGTCACCTCCCGTTGGTCCAAAATGTTTCGCCTCTAAAAATCCAAAAAATTAAAAAGGACATAGCCGAATTTTCCCTACGAAAGTCGTGGAAACGCTTCGCTTAAAACGACTTAGTCCGCACTGCGTCAAATGTAATCGCCACGACCCAACCTGCCCGGATCGTGCCTACCCCGCACCCAAGTAGACATACATCGAGTAATCACGAACATAAAGACAATACATGAAACCAAAGTAATAAGACAAATGAAATAAGAAGACAAAGCAACTAAAACTTACCTTCAAGATAAATATAAATAGCAACTTTTTCAACATGAATGCTTTAATCCTTTTACAAACCCCGCCACAACAAGATTTCATGCACTTAAGAATGATATGATAACAATGGCGGACAGTTCCCGCCAAACCCCGAATGTAAACACTTACGACGCATGGGACTATACCACCGATAAGCCTCCGAGAAACGGAGCTTCCCAAATGAAACTGTGACTCGAGAGCTAGGATCAACGATCGTGTACCTCAACTCACGCAGATGAACGCACTTCGGGCGAGGTCGCATAACAGTACCGAGTATGTGAAATCAAAATACATATCAGAAATGAAATCATAGCAATATATAAAGCAGAGACATGTATGATAACCAAACTACGCTTACAACAAAGCGCCATGTCAAGTCGTGACTCACGCCTCAAGTCATCACTCAAATATAACAACGGGTCTCGTGCCCACAACATCAATCATGCCCGTGGAATACCTTCCTCACCGCCAGCCTATGATATAAAAGCACCAAGGAACACACATGAACACCGTGTCCCACCTGTGTCATAATAAAATCAGACGGTAAGTACGGCGCATAGCCGACTACTAAAAACCTACGCACTAACAAGGTCACGAATCAGATCATAAGATCTGCTCTAGACCGCCACATGATCAAAGCCGCCACTTGCCCGCAGATCAATGTACGCTGCCTAACCCCGAACTCCCGCAGCCCGCATAGGCCAATCTCATCGCCCGCATGAGGTATTCCCGCATCGAGGGTAGCTACTCCCAAGATCGCCCCGACTTCGCACCGCATGGCCACACGACCGCATGCCCATAAAGGACGACACTAACCTCGAACTCTCGTAGCTCGCGATAGGCCCTCGGGACTCGCATGAGGTATTCTCGAATCATAGGTCCATCGACCGCCGAAGTCTACCCCGCATCGGAGGCGCTTAACCCTAATCATCTCAAGACGAGCGATGTAAAATACTAACACAACAAATTATCGTTACAACATAAGCACAACAAAGGAAACCCCTTTACTCAACATCACAAGATACTAACACACGTAGCATCCTAACATGTTTACTTATCAATCAACAAGAAAGTATTACTGTGCTATCACAAACCAACACAATCAAGTTATACACACAAGGTACTTTCTACTATATGCCAACAAGTTCGGGTTTTATCCCCAAAGTACTTCATACATTAACTCTTTAAAAGATACGCATTTTCACAATGTCACACAATACCCGTAGTATAAAAATAGAGTGACTATCCTTTTAAAGTAAATCGACATTTCTCTTTGTAAAATCAAGTAGCAACATTCTTTCCAATGATCAAGTTTGCCTAATTTCCAATGTTCAAGTTTCTCATTTTAGAAAGGTTTCGTAGTTCATAGTCTTATTCATTTAAGAATATAATTCTCCTTTAAACTATCTCGAGAAACATAAGTCTTATATGAGTAGGATATTCTCGCTTATAACAATCTTATTACAGAAACCATGATCTAGAAATATCATTTTGTCTCATCTTAGCTTCTATGCAGATGGAAGTTTCTACCGGTTTTAATAATACTTACTTATTCAAAACATTTTCCTTTATTAACGCCGCAGTTGGTTTGTCGATACACATTCCGATTTCAAATCAAGAAACATTCTTAAGCCGCTATACCTAACTTCCCATAAAGTTAGTATAACTCTTAAGTTCTCAAAACCAAGTATTACTTCAAGTTCTCTATTAATCACATAACAAGCCGCTTATAGTTCAAATCTTACCTTTTAAAACCACAAGTATTTTCTTACCAACATAAAGTCGCTTATAACCGACTTCCCATAAAGCCGTTATAACACTTTATGTTTTAAATCAACTAAATACATTTAGCACACGACGCTCACCGCACTACATAGTTCACACATATCATGCTAGAAGAGATAGGAAGAGGTTCACATACCTCGCGACGCAGTATCGACTAATAGCAAAACGCCCAAGTACCTCAAACCGCTTGGCTACTCCTTAGCCCTAGATCGCGCCACACGTAGTACTTCAACCTATAAGGCCACAAGGCGCTTATTAACATTTAGGTCTAACCGTAGAACATTCTACGTAAAATTCGCAAAGACTCTCCCCGCAACAACAGAAATCTCCTCCTCTATCGAGGCCGCCACCAAGCCAACCAGTGGGTTATACATCTAACCCTAACGGTACAATTCTACTCCACTGCACTACTACACAAGTCTACTGTAATACATTTCTAAGTAAAAATAGCTTTAGTACTCTTCTTCAAAAGGTTTCTTATTATTCAGCTTAAGTCCAAAGACATTGCCGACAACAACGCTCAGTTCTATATATATAGTATACTTCAACTATATAGTCTAACAATATGTAATTTCCAATTACAACAGAGAACAAGATAATTACCTCGATAAGCCCATAATTATCCTAGTTAAAGTCGATCCCGGGCAATCGCTTAACTCCAACTCCGAGCCCAACCCGCTCTAAACCACCCTTAGAAGTTCTAACCAACTTCTACACAATACTCTAACTGACTATGGAGATTTTCCTGGTTTCGGTTTTTGTGACTAAGGGAAGTATAATAGTATTTCCGGGCATTTTGTATAGTATAACCTGAATACAACAAGGTATACTACTAAGGTAATTGGGCATTATAACAATACTTTGAGAGTATTTCTACCAAGAGTGGGTATTATACTAAAACAACTAGGCAGTGGTACCCCACTGCTAGCACCCCAAGGAGTGGTGTATACCTCTACCTACCCCACTGTGGGGAACTCTCGCCAGGGAGGGAAGGCTTTTGACGAGAACCACAAGAAGGGAGAGGGAGGATTTTAACACTTAAGATTTTAGGACGAAGAAAGTCTTCAACATAGGTGGTATTTATAGCCAACCAATGACCAACCAATGGCCAAGATCTTGCCAAGTGCAAGGCAAGTGTAGGCCAAGATCTTGCCAAGGCCCCTTAACCAACTAACACACAAATATCCTACCAACTAAAGCCATTCCAATCGCCACAATCGAAGCTCTCACGCCCGCCAACGGGAGCGTGCTGGCGCCTCTTGTTGGCCCAACACGCTTCGCCTCTCTAAAAATCCGCAAAAATTAAAATGACATAGCCGAAATTCCCTACGAAAGTCGTGGAAAACGCTTCGCCAAAAACGACTCTAAACGTGTGTCAGAACAAAATTAATTCGCCAAGCCTTAGTACAAGTTTCAAATTTTTCTACGCACGCCCCACGCATATACTGAAATACGGTATAACATTCTCCTCCTTAGAAACATTCGTCCCGAATGTTCCTTATAAGTCTCAAAACAAACGCGCCAATATAGTCTTCACTACTATACTTACGAGAACAATCCCGCCACACCGCACTGCGTAAATACTTACGCCAAAGTCCACGAGGAAACACCTCTAATCATCACCACAAAACACTCCTCACCGGTCTAAAATATACTTCTTCCACACTTTTCCAAACAAAAGAAATGGTCACATCAATTCTCGCCATACATGCTCGCTTCTTCCCGATACCACTTTTGTCACTTTGCCGCGAGGTTCTAGTGTCACTCCGCGACCCAACAAATGGTACCGACTACACGCGATCCCCGAGGTCGTCAGACACTCAACTCTTACCACATTTCCGACATCGCTTCGCTTTCCAAAACTCGGGTTACTATCCCTAACGTGGTCATCATTAATCGAACACTGACGGATCTCCGATACTTTCCAACATAACAATACGAAAGATCGGACGATCGCTTCCTAAGCCTGACGGCAAAAGCTATCATATAGGCAACCCGCCTATCCTTCACATGAACTCAAAGGCCCAAAGTAACTCGCTAAGTTCCTCTCAGATTCCAAAACTCGCCACACCCACCCCGGTGGTACTTTCAAGAAGACCGACCAACTCAACTCTAAGCGCCGCCGATTATCCGCACGATTTCTCCGAGCCGCGTAACCTCTTCTAGACAAGCTTTACTCTATCCACAAATACCGGAACAAGCTCAACCAACTATCTCAATCTTGCCAACGCCGAACCAATCAACCAAGAACTTACACTTCCGCCTACAAGGCGCCACAAAGCGATATCCGAACACCGAATGGTAGCTTAAACACTTCCTCCACAGAGACAACAATCCCCACGACTACCTCCGAGATACACACACCGCCCGGTGGCGAATGCGATTCGAGATTCACCGAAGTTCTTAACACATGCTTGGCAAAACTTCCAGAACAACAAATTTCTACCTGGCTCCATCTGTCATAAGGTGAAGGTAGGCACCCGCAGCCTTACAACCTTTCGTATAACTCAACACAACGGTAAACGGCCCCGATCAAGAACACGATGGTCGCTTCATCGACCACCATCGGTCGAACGATCCACGAACTCGCACGTTAACTAAACTTGGGCCTAACACCCTCACAACCCTAACACAAGGCGACCACCACAACCGCCCCACCACTAAACCTACCGCTGGTTGACCCGCAACGTGGCCTCAACCCGACCCAAGAACGCGCACAATACTAGCTCCCGATTCGAACAATCTCACAAATCACGCTTCAAAACCTAGCGGTCTTCTTACCTCAACTACCCCTTTCATTCCACACTACTAGGACCTATCCCAAACATAACTCACGCACTATGCACTCCGATAAGGGTCAAACATAACACTACACCTTTCTCGAGACGGCCTCACCTCTAAGGTCTCTACGTAAAGCTCTAAGGCTCACACCTTCTATCCCCAAAATCTTACTCCTGCTAAACAACCATGATCTAATCACGACTAACACAATCGTTATCGTAACATAGCACTTAAGGTATACTCACCTTATCACACATACCGATCTCTGAGGGTTAAAGATATATCTATATCTACCGCTTCACTCCCTTAGTCGCTCAAATCAAACTCGCCTGCAGGCGATACCAGGGAAGATGACGAACTACCCACCGATCCTCAAGGCTAAGTCCTCCTACAAGGACACTCTATCGACATCGCACCGACGGCCGTAGTACAACAAGTACCAACTAAAAGACGACATTCCCGACGACGCCCGTCACACCGCGAACACCGAGGAAAATCAATCCGGCCGGCCGAACCTACGTAGCCGAACCTAAGCTCGAGCTCGACCAACTCCTCGCATACCCCGAACGCCCCAACCCCGCGAGGACCACTCAGACCGCGGATGCGCATATTCAATCTGGCCGCAGGTGACTCGCCGAAGTTACCAAAGGACCTCGCCGCCCGCCCTCTTCGCCCTTCGTTAACCCGCTGATCTCTACGCTTGGCTCTGGCGCATAAGCCCGCATACGTGCCATGCTCAAGCTTCAATCAAGAATTACTCTTGCACAACCTCTCTTAGATAGTCATCAAGACCCGCGTACATCCAGATACTCTCCGTAGCCACATCCATACTAGTAACAGGTCGCTTTCTTGCACTCTATATTCATCGTTTCTGGCCGTGGAACCGGCGTTCAAATATCATGGCCGCAGCTGGAACCGCCGCTGCACAAACTCATTGGGCTAGCGACGCCGCAAAACTCCCGAACGAAGCACTACCCTAGGTAATGATTGGGCCTGCCTCGCCACCCTCGAACTCTACTCGCAGCCTCGGCCGCTTTGCCTCCCGCCCGGCCGCTTCTACGCGAGGCATAACTGCAGTGGAAAGAAATACGCCGAGGTCCAACTTACAACACAGCCTCTAAGGCACGATCTCAGAGTGAGAAGAATAGAAACTAATCCTAAAATATCCTATAGCCTCTCGACATCGTGTGGTGCACAACACACCGATAATCAAGACTTCATCGGATACGGTCGTAGACACTTTCCGAGGATTAATCGCTCGATACCACTTTTGTCACGACCAACCCGCCCGTGATCGTGCCTTACCCCGCACCCAAGTAGACATACATCGAGTAATCACGAACATAAAGACAATACATGAAACCAAAGTAATAAGACAAGAAATAAGAAGACAAAGCAACCAAAAACGGTTACCTTCAAGATAAATATAAATAGCAACTTTTTCAACATGAACGCTTAATCCTTTTTACAAACCCCGCCCACAACAAGATTACTGCACTTCTAAGAATGATATGACAACAATGGCGACAGTATCCGCCAAACCCCCGAATGTAAACACTTACGACGACAGGACTATACCACCGATAAGCCTCCGAGAAACGGAGCTTCCCAAACGCTGAAATCGTGACTCGAGAGCTAGGATCAACGATCGTGTACTCAACTCGCGGCATGAACGCAGCCCCGGGCGAGGTCAAGATAACAGTACCGGTATGTGAAATCAAAATACATATCGTAAATGAAATCATAGCAATTATATAAAGCAGAGACATGTATGATAACCAAACTACGCTTACAACAAAGCATATGTCAAGTCGTGACTCACGCCTCAAGTCATCACTCAAATATAACAACGGGTCTCGTGCCCACAACATCAATCACGCCCGTGGAATACCTTCCTCACCGCGCCTATGATATAAAAGCACCAAGGAACACACATGAACACCGTGTCCCACTCGTGTCATAATAAAATCAGACGGTAAGTACGAAGGCATAGCCGACTACTAAAAACCCACAGCATTCAACAAGGTCATGAATCAGATTATAAGATCTGTTTAGACCGCCACATGATCAAAGCCGCCACTTGCCCGCAGATCAATGTACGCTGCTTAACCTCGAACTCCCGCAGCCCGCATAGGCCAATCTCATCGCCCGCATGAGGTATTCTCGCATCGAGGGTAGCTACTCCCGATCGCCCCGACTTCGCACCGCATGGCCACATGGACCGCATGCCCATAAAGGACGACACTAACCTGAACTCTCGTAGCCCGCGATAGGCCCTCGGGACTGCATGAGGTATTCTCGAATCATAGGTCCATCGACCGCCGAAGTCTACCCCGCGACGGAGGCGCTTAACCCCTAATCATCTCAAGAGATGAGTGATGTAAAATACTAACACAACAAATTATCGTTAAGCAACATAAGCACAACAAAGGAAACCCCTTTACTCAACATCACAAGATACTAACAAACGTAGCATCCTAACATGTTTACTTATCAATAAACAAGAAAGTATTACAAGGCTATCACAAACCAACACAATCAAGTTATACACACAAGGTACTTTCTACTATATGCCAACAAGTTCGGGTTTTATCCCCAAAGTACTTCATACATTAACTCTTTAAAAGATACGTTACTTTCACAATGTCACACAATACCCGTAGTATAAAAATAGAGTGACTATCCTTTTAAAGTAAATCGACATTTCTCTTTTTAAAATCTAGTAGGAACATTCTTTTCCAATTATCAATTTTGCCTTATTTCCAATGTTCAAGTTTCTCATTTTAGAAAGGTTTCGTAGTTCATAGTCTTATTCATTTAAGAATATAATTCTCATTTATACTATCTGAGAAACATAAGTCTTATATGAGTAGATATTCTCGCTTATAACAATCTTATTACAGCAACCATGATCTAGAAATATCATTTTGTCTCATCTTAGCTTCTATGCAGATGGAAGTTTCTACCGGTTTTAATAATACTTACTTATTCAAAACATTTTCCTTTATTAACGCCGCAGTTGGTTTGTCGATACACATTCCGATTTCCAAATCAAGAAACATTCTTAAGCCGTTATACCTAACTTCCCATAAAGTTAGTATAACTCTTAAGTTCTCAAAACCAAGTATTACTTCAAGTTCTCTATTAATCACATAACAAGCCGCTTATAGTTCAAATCGCTTACCTTTTAAAACCACAAGTATTTTCTTACCAACATAAAGTCGCTTATAACCGACTTCCCATAAAGCCGTTATAACACTTTATGTTTTAAATCAACTAAATACATTTAGCACATGACGTCTACCGCACTACATAGTTCACACATATCACGCTAGAAGAGATAGGAAGAGGTTCACATACCTCGCGACGAGTATCGACTAATAGCAAAACGCTCAAGTACTCAAACCGCTTGGCTACTCCTTAGCCCTAGATCGCGCCACACGTAGTACTTCAACCTATAAGGCCACAAGGCGCTTATTAACATTTAGGTCTAACCGTAGAACATTCTACGTAAAATTCAAAGACTCTCCCGCAACAACAGAAATCTCCTCCTCTATCGAGGCCGCCACCAAGCCAACCAGTGGGGTTATACATCTAACCCTAACGGTACAATTCTACTCACTGCACTACTACACAAGTCTATCAGAATACACCTAAGTAAAAATGTTTAGTACTCTTCTTCAAAAGGTTTCTTATTATTCAGCTTAAGTCCAAAGACATCACGACAACAACGCTCAGTTCTATATATAGTATACTTCAACTATATAGTCTAACAATATGTAATTTCCAATTACAACAGAGGAACAAGATAATTACCTCGATAAGCCCATAATTATCCTAGTTAAAGTCGATCCGCAATCGCTTAACTCCAACTCCGAGCGCCCAACTCATCTAAACCACCCTTAGAAGTTCTAACCAACTTCTACACAATACTCTAACTGACTATGGAGATTTTCCTAGGGTTTCGGTTTTGTGACTAAGGAAGTATAATAGTATTTCTGGGCATTTTAGATAGGTATAACCTGTAATACAACAAGGTATACTGCTAAGGTAATTGGGCATTATAACAATACTTTGAGAGTATTTCTACCAAGAGTGGGTATTATACTAAAACAACTAGGCTGTGGTACCCCACTACTAGCACCCCAAGGAGGGTGTATACCCTCTACCTACTCCCACTGTGGGGAACTCTCGCCATGGGGAGGAAGGCTGGACGAGAACCACAAGAAGGGAGAGGAGGGATTTTAACACTTAAGATTTTAGGACGAAGAAAGTCTTCAACATAGTGTGGTATTTATAGGCCAACCAACGACCAACCAATGGCCAAGATCTTGCCAAGTGCAAGGCAAGTGTAGGCCAAGATCTTGCCAAGTGCCCCTAACCAACTAACACACAAATATCCTACCAACTAAAGCCATTCCAATCGCCACAATCGAGCTCTCACGCCCGCTAACGGGAGGTGCCAAGTGGCGCCTCTTGTTGCCCAACACGCTTCGCCTCTAAAAATCCGCAAAAATTAAAAATGACATAGCGGAAATTCCCTACGAAGTCGTGGAAAACGCTTCGCCAAAACGACTCTAAACGTGTTGTGAACAAAATTAATTCGCCAAGCCTTAGTACAAGTTTCAAATTTTTCTACGCACGCCCCACGCATATACTGAAATACGGTATAATAAAGAATCTCGCCAAGCCACCTAGCGGGGTGACACGTGTCACCCTCCTATCGCCCTCAAAACGCTCTTCAAAAATATCCACAATGGCCAAAATCTCAAAACAAAGTGGGTTCTACAAAAAGTAAATTTCTCCCGTGGGCCCCACGTGACCATTTCCGAAAATAAAATCTCAAAATTCTAATATAATCTATGAAGTCCAAATACCAAATCTGGGAATCCAATTCCCATTAACGAACCTTTTTCTTCACAAATAACCGGAAACTTTTCCGTCGAAAACTCACATCTTTCTTTCTTTTCAAAATTTTCTGCCGTACTCTCGTACGTACGTCCTCACATACATACCCTGCAACTACGGGGTATAACAATAAATACCCCCTTAGAGATGAAGAGTTCTTCATCCACAAATTACTTTCCAAGTCTTGAAAATCTTCCCTTCTCCCTTGTTAGCCATTTCGTTCAAGCCCTCTTCCCCCTCTAGCCTAAGTGACCCTTGGCCGAGGCTTCCTCCCCCCCTAGCCTAGCCGAACTCTAACCCCCCTCCCTTGGTAGACAAGTTGCCTTCTTGTATTGTTATAATGCCCAAAATACCCTAGCCCAAATACCTTAGTACTTAGTAGAAGTTGTGAAGAACTTCTAAGGTTTCTCGAGCATACAACTTAGAGCAAAACCTTGCTCAGCGACTTTTCTAGGATATTATGGCTTACCGAGGTAACTAATCCTAACCCTCTTTTGAATTAGAGAATACATCGTAGTAGTATAAGAATAAGTATTAAATACTTAGAAGAATATTGCAGAATAAATTGAACTGCTACACAGTAGAAGGGTTTAAAGAAGAATAATCAACTCATTTACATAGATCTGTTTTCACATGAGACTTATATAGCTCACCGGGTAGGGAAGTGCTGCCCGACTTTCCGTAGAATTGTGAACCCTCTGCTTAGAATGACCTTCGAGTAGTCTTTGATAGATATCGTGACTATTATAGTGACTTCATGCGCGACATATTCAACTTCGCGTGGTTTTCGAGAAGGTATGTGATTCTTTCCTAAAGCATGATATTTTACAATATATATAACTACGGCAATGCCTCACCGCTTAAGCCTGAATAACACTTACTGAATGCCTCACGCTTAAGCTCGACAACACTTACTAAGAATGCCTCACGCTTAAGCCCGAATAATAAAGATCCAAAGCATTTCAAAAGAATATTGAATCATTTTTAAAGAGAACTAATTGGTTTTTAAAGAAGCTTAAGAGTTATACTAGCCTTATGGAAGTTAAGTATAACCACTTAAGATTGATAAAAGAAACATTTGCCTATGTGTTTATAAATGCACTTATATTGAATTGTGAAAAGAATAATAAGATGGTTTGATAAGTAGACATGATATGATGCTACGTGTTAGTGTCTTGTAACGCTTGTGAAAAGAGTATTCTTGTTGTGCTTATGTTTTTAACGATAAGTCGTTAGGTTAGTGTAGCATCACTCACCTCTTGACATATTACCGGGTTGTCGCCTCCGACGCGGTATACTCAAAGTGTCCGGGACCATGATTCGAGAATACCTCATGCGGGTCCAAGGGACCTATGCGAGCTACGGAGTTCCGGTGTTAGTGTGCGGGTTATACCTCATGCGGTCTATGTGGCCACGCGGACGACGAGTCGGGGCGACGCCGAGTAGCTACCCTCGATGCGGGTTATGTACTACGGCGCCTATGTGATTGGCCTACGCGGACTACGAGTCCGTGATTAGGCTTGCATGGTGATACCACGCAATTGGCCCTGCTGATCATTCGCACCTAGAAAAGACCATTACGCTTTACCTATTCACGCTCTTGTTTGTGATGTGGCACTATGTGCGGTTTCCTTGGTTGTTTCATACATACTTGCAAAACTGTATTCAAAATGATATGTTTCATTTAAGTATTTTACAAGTTTCATATACTTAGTACCGTTATCGACCTCCGGGGCTGCGTCATGCCGCAGTAAGCGCAAGCAGTGCTAGATCCACATTCTTAGGATCTCTACGTTGGTGTCGAGCTCCATCTTTTCCTGAGGCTCTACTTTTGGGTATGATCTCCTGCCAGATAGTTTTGTACGATCAGGTATGGCGGGCCCGTCCGCCATAGTTGTATATTTCCTCAGAGGTCTGTAGTCATGTTATGCAGTGTCGGATGTAATCGCTAAACCATGTTTATGTATATATATGCCGAAGGCGATGTTTTCTCACATAAATCGTGGTCTTATATTATAAACTGCTTCATGTCTTGCTTTATATTTCCGCCGACACTGATGTATGACTACTGGTGCCCCGGTAAGGCACCAACACGCTCCCGAACGGTCGTGACAATAGTCTCGTCACATGGCCCCGGCCGCAGTGAAACAAGTACCGCAAAAGATGACATTCCCCGGGATGACGCCTGCCACATCGTGCACACTGACGGTGAATCCTGCTGGCTAGAACCCATGTATATCTCAGAAACTAAGCCCCGAGCTCGACCAGCTCCCGAATACCTGACGCCCCAAGACCAAGGAGGACCACTGCATCGAGGAGGTACATAACTACCTCTTCTTGAGGCGGTTCGCCTCGAAAGTTACCAAAGGACCTCGCTGTCCCGCCTCTTCTCGCGATCTCGCCATTCCGCCGACCTCTCCGCCTCACATCCAGTGCATAAGTCGCACGCGGCAATGTCCATGCCCGGCTGAAGAGCTACACCCGAACAAGCCTCTGCCAAGTAGTCATCTTGCTCGGTGACGTAGCGGTGCACTCTGTCCTCTATGTCGGCTACTAATGCGGGACGCATCGAAGCATGAGTCAAACTCACATTGTACTCCCGAACCGTACTCCCGGTCTGCCTTAAGGTCAAAAATATGTCGGCCCGAGCCCTTCTCATATGTGGAGGCAAGAAATTCCCCTGAGAACTCGTCCCATACGGCTGGAAGTGCATACTCTCCCCGGGACAGCTCCCACGAATCAAACCGGGCCGATCAAAGATCACGCAAATGATGCGAACCTAAGACCACCGACTCGGGGAAACATACCAAAAGATACCAACTCAGGGAAACATACCAAAAGATAAGCCTCCGGAGAAACGGAGCTTCCCAATACGCTGAACTGTGATCCTATGAGCGAGGATCAACAACCGGTGTACCTCTACATGCGGCATGAACGCACTCAAGGAGGTCGATAACAGTACCAAGTATGTGAAATCGAAATATCAGAACGAAATCATAGCATTCTAAAATAAAACAGAGACATGTATGATAACAAAACTACGCTCACAACATAAAAGCCATGTTGTCGTGACTCACGCCTCAAAGTCATCCTCATGCCCGTGGAACTCCTTCCTCACCGCCGCCTAGGTATAAATCGTATGATACATATAACGATCTCTACCATCTCATGGACTCGGTGTCGGATCGTATGGAATACATTCCCGGCCCATCTCATGGACTCGGTATAGAATCGTGTGGAATACATTCCCTGTTCATCCCATGAACTCGGTATCGTGTGAAATACATTCTCGCTCATCTCGTGAACGCGGTATCGAGTGAAATACATTCCTGCTCATCCCATGAACGCGGTGTCGAGTGGAATACATTCTTCATCCATGAACGCCGTGTCGAGTGAAATACATTCTCGGTTCATCCCACGAACGCGTGTCGAGTGGAATACATTCCTGCTCATCCATGAACGCGTGTCGAGTGAAATACGTTCGGTTCATCCCATGAACGCGTGTCGAGTGAAATACATTCCCGCTCATCCATGAACGCGGTGTCGAGTGAAATACATTCCGCTCATCTCATGAACGCGGGTCGAGTGGAATACATTCGGTTCATCCCGTGAACGCGGTGTCGAGTGAAATACATTCGGCTCATCCTGAACGCGTGTAGAGTGAATACATTCCTGTTCATCCATGAACGCGTGTCGAGTGGAATACATTCCTGCTCATCCCATGAACGCGGTGTCGAGTGAAATACATTCCGGCTCATCCCGTGAACGCGGTGTCGAGTGAAATACATTCTGCTCATCCTACGAACGCGGTGTAGAATCGACCATAACATTTAAACGCTTCTTTTAAGATGATTAAGATAATACCATGTTTTCCTTTTAAATCAACTAAGGCAATATTATGCCCTCCTTTTTAAACCAAAACACTTTCCTTTTTAAAGTCAAGTAACAACATTCTTTTCCAAAAGTTCAAGTTGCCTAATTTCAAATACTCAAGTCTTTTAGTTTCGAAAGATTTCATAGTTCATAGTCTTAATCAAATAACGTAATCTTTTTTAAACAATTGAATAACGTATGCCTTATGTGTGAGTAGGTTATTCTTGTTTATAACAATCTTATTAAAGCAGCCATGATCTAGGAAATGTAATATAATTTTGTCTTATCTTAGCTTCTATGCAGATGGAGGTTTCTACTGGTTTTAATATAATAATTATTGTCAATACATTTTCCTTTATTAATGCTGCAGTGGTTCGTTCGATACTTATTCTCATTTCCGAAATCAGTAAAACATTATTCTTTAAAAACCAAGTACTCATTACTCACGAATGAGGTTTCACACTTTTTAACAAAATTCATATCAATTCAATTAAGTCAAGTCTCTTATCTTTTAAGATCAAGTCTCTTAACTTCTAAAATCAATAAACCATTCTTTTTATCTCTCTTAAGTCGTTATACCTAACTTCCCATAAAGCTAGTATAACTCTTAAGCTTTCAAAACTCAAGTACTACTCATTCTTTCAAAACGATTCATAAATCTTTTGAAATACTTCAAGATTCTTATTATTTAAAACTAAAGTCAAAAGACATCAAGTAAAACCACATTCGCTAACACACGACGCCTACCGTACTATATATATTCTGTTAAATTATCATGCTCAAGAGGATAGGAAGAATCACATACCTCGCGACGATTCAACCGACAATTAGCAAAACGCCCGGCATCGTAATCCCGCTAGCCTTTTCCACACTTCGAGTAGAATACGCCACTGCAGCGATTCAACCTATAACGCCATATAAGTCTATCAACGTCTAGACTACTCTGTAGAATAATTCTAGATACAAGATTCCTTATTCTATGGAAAATTGGGCAGACTTCCCTACCACAAACTACACAAGTCTCATCAGAACATACCTATGTACAAATAGCTTCTCTTCTTTTAAACCATCCTTATATACGCCTTATACTCATTTATATACTACTACAAAGATGTAATTTCCAATTACAAATAGAAGGACAAAGATATTTACCTCGACTAGCCCAAAATTATCCAAGTTTAAAAGTCGATCCCGAGCAAGGTTTAGCTCCTATTCTCAGACGCTCCACCCGCCTCCAAGAAACCCTTAGAAGTTCTACACAACTTCTACTTAATACTTCAACCAACTATGAAGATTTTCCTGGGGTTTCGTTTAGTGACTAAATGAAGTATAGTAGTATTTTATGGGCTTTTAGTATAGAGGTAACTTTGGGAATACTACAAGGTATTTGGGTCAAGGTATTTTGGAATAGTAACAACACTTGGAGAATACTTTTCTACCAAGAGGGGGGGGGGGTATTTCACGAGAACAACTAGGAAGGGGGTTTCGTGAGGGCCTCACAAAGGGGGAGGGGGAGGTTGGACGAGAGCTTTTTAAAAGGGAGGGAGGGATTTTGCCTTGAAATTTCACAAGTGTGGATGAAGAATAAGTCTTGAACTTAAGGGGTATTTATAGGCCAATCAATGGCCAAGATCAAAGCAAGTGGAGTGTGAAGATTTGGACAAGTGTGTGTGGGTCCCACCTTATCCATCTACTACAAAAATATCTAGCCAAACATTGACCAAAGGTTTATGGCATTTTCCATGAAAAAAACGTGCCAACCACTCCCCACATAGGTCCTGTGGACCCGCATGAGGCCATGCGCCTCGCATGGGACTATTTCACCCGCATGAGACTATTTCACCCGCATGAGGTCATCCACCTCGCATGGGACTATTTCACCCGCATGGACCCAGTGGGCCCGCATGAGTACAAGCGCCGCACTCGCATCATGGGTAGCAAATCAATGGCATAAATAGTAATAATAATAATAATACATAAATCAGCACAACTGGCTATCATACATAACATAAGCGCTACCGGCTTATCATACATAACATAAGCAAGTTAAGAATATCCCCTAACTTCTTATTAACATTTTTAGTATATCCTCTCATTTTAGTTTACTTAAGGCACTAACATTTCATTTACAAGAAAATCCGGGAATTCAACCCAAGTACCACGTACCTCTAACCTTTTCAGAAAAATGACTCCTTTTTATGCAAAACTTTTAGGATACTAATAACCGTAGTATCAAGTCATGGCAACTTTTCAAAACAAGTCACGTTTACCTTTAAAAAAATGCAATAGGCTTCTAAAATCAAGTGACTTCATTTCTTTTAAAACCTTAGGCAATTAATTCCTTAAAACAATTTGCCTTCCACAAATTCAAATCATTCATCCGTACTTATTTTACTTGGAGTAAACCTTTCTTTGTTAACCTTTCATAAAGCCAATACAACCAACTTCCCATAAAGTTGTTATATTACCATTATACACTAGTCAAACACATCTCCCTATATCCAAGGGACTTATACTTTTAGACGAAACAAGCATCATATACTTAAAACACTCCAAGTACCTTAACTTTAAAACTTAAGATATCATCAAAATAAGTAAGGGATACCAAAGCCTTTGTACGTCTACCGTACTACATAGATGCAATTATTCATGCTCAAGAGGTAGGAAAGTTCCACATACCTCTTCGGATCAATCCACTTGCTAAGTCCAATAAACAGCACGTAGTACGTCAACCTATTGTTATACCCCGTATTTCCAGAGTAGGTACGTGGAGACGTACGTACGAAAATTTGAGACTTAAAGTTTGGCTAGTTTCGAAATTTTGTGCACAACCCCCGTATAGAATCGTTTTTCGAAACGCTTACGTAACTTGCGCGGAAAATTCGCTATGTCGTTTTGTATTTTTGCGGATTTTTCCGAGCGACGGAACATTTTTGGGCCAACGAGAGGGTGACACTTGTCACCCTCAAGTGGGCGATGTGGATGGCCGGTTGGGTCACGGGTTTGGGGCCAATTGGCTCCTTGTTTTGGCCTTGTTTTGTGGCTTGTTTGGTGCCTTGTTTTGTGCCATGTTTGGTGGAGTAGGGATAGGGTGCACTTGGCTTGATCAAGGCCTTACACTTGCCTTGCACATGGCTTGATCTTGGCCATTGGTTGGCTTTTGGTTTTCCTATAAATACCCCCCTAAGCTTGAAGACTTCTTCATCCAAAATCTTCCAAGTCTTGAGTCCCTCTCCCTCCCCTCTTGAGTTGTTCTCGTCCTAAGCCTTCCCCCCTCCCCCTTTGAGTGGCCTTGTGGCCGAGAGCCTCCCCCTCCCCCCTTTGTGGTGCTAGCCGTGGGGTACCCCCCCCTAGCCTAGTTGTTTTCGTATAATACCCCTCCCTTGTGGTATTGAAATACTTCTCCAAGTATTGTTATAATGCCCAAAATACCTTAGCCTTATACCTTGTAGTATTCCAAAGTTACCTCTATACGTAGAGCCCGGAAATACTACCTTTTGTCCTTTTAGTCTCAAACCGAAACCCTAAGGAAATCTTCATAGTTGGTTGAAGTATTTAAGTAGAAGTTGGTTAGAACTTCTAAGGGTTGTTTGGAGCGCACGGAGTAGGAGCTAAACCTTGCTCAGGATCGACTTTTATCTCGGATAATTTTGGGCTTATCGAGGTAAATAATCTTGTCCCCTTATTGTGATTGGAAATTACATGTTGTAGGATTATATAGTTGAAGTATACTATATATAGAACTGAACATAGCTTTGCGGCAATGTCTTTTGACTTAAGCCTGAATTTAAAGAAGAGAACTGAACTGTAATTACATAGGATCGTACATGAGACTTGTGGTATTATCAGATAGTAGAATTGTATACGTCCGTTAGATATAACCCCTGGTTGGCTTGGTAGCCGGCCTCGATAGAGGAGGAGATTTACGCTGTTGCGGGGGGGGGAGGTGCTGCCGAATTTTCTGTAGAATATGGAACCGTGCGGTTAGAAGTTAATAGACGTTTGTGGCCTTATAGGTGGAAGTACTGCGAGTAGCGTATTCTACTTGAAGAGTGGAAACGGCTAGCAGTTACAAAGATCATGGAGCGTTTGCTTATTGTCGATACTCCTCGCGAGGTATGGTAACCTCTTCCTATCCTTCTAGCTTGATGCTTTTTAAACTATGTAGTACGGTAGACGTAATTGTGTTAAATGAGTGGGTTGGTTTAAAACATAGGGTGTTATAATAGCTTTATGGGAAGTTAGTTATAACGACTCTATGTAGGTAAAAGATTGTTTTATTGATTGTAGAAGTTAAGAGACTTGATCTTGAAAGATAAGAGACTTAACTTGTTTTACTTGGTTATTAACATTTTGTTAAATGTGTTGTGAAACCTCATTCGCGAGTAATGAGTACTTGGTTTTAAAAAGAATAATGTTTTACTGATTTCGGAAATGAGAATAAGTGTCGAGCAAACCACATCAGCGCTAATAAAGGAAGGTGTATTGGCAATTAACTAATTGTTATTAAAAAACCAGTAGAAACCTCCATCTGCATAGAAGCTAAGATAAGACAAAATTGTATTACATTTCCTAGATCATGGCTGCTGTAACAAGATTGTTGTAAACAAGAATAAACGGCTCACGTACAAGACATATATTACTCAATTGTTTTAAAAGAGATTAAGACTATGAGTTATGAAACCCTTCTAAAAATGAGAAACTTGAGCATTTGAAATTAGGCAAACTTGAACGTTTGGAAATAATGTTGTTACTTGATTTTACAAAAGGGAAGTATTTTGGTCTACCTAAAAATGTGAGTCACACTATTTTTATACTACGGGTATCGGGTGACCTTTATGAAAGGAATGGATCTCTTAAAAAGGAATTTAACGTACGTAGTACTTTAGGGTTAAAACCCAGACTTTGATACGAAATGGAAGTACCTTGAGTTGTGTGTAACTTGCCTATGCTTGTTATTGTGTAACTCGCCTATGCTTGTTGTGATAGCCTTTGTTGTGCAAGTGTTGATATCAGGTGACTTCTTGGGAAGGAGTGGATCTTTTTATAAAAGTCTAGAAGTTTGGTAATTTGCTTGAGCTTGTTTGTGATAGCCTGGTTGTGCGGTATATTGTTGTTGATGTCACATGGATATGTCTACACCGATGCAGAATTCCGGGGGCATGTGGCCATGTGGCAGGGTTGATTACCTGATATATTGTTATTATGGTTACATGGACATGTCTACACCGATGCAGAATTCCGGGGGCGTGTGGCCATGCGGCGGGGTTAATCACCCAGTATTATTGTTGATAATGTCACTTGGACGTGTCTACACCGGCGCACTCCGGGCATGTGGCCATGGGGCATTGTTATTATTGTTGCATCATGGGCATGTCTACACCGGCGAAATTCCGGCACGCGCCATGCGAACACGATTGATGTTGTGGGCGTGAGACCCATAGTTATATTTGAGTGATGACTTGAGGCGTGAGTCTCGACTTGACATGATCGCTTATGTTGTGAATCGTAGTTTTGTTATCATACATGTCTCTGCTTTTATATAGACATTATGATTTCATTTACGATTCTTACTGATTTCACATACTTGGTACCGTTAGATCGACTCCTCTTCGGAAGTGCGTTCATGCCGCGGTAGAGTACATCGGTAGTGGATCCCCGCTCATAGGATCACGATTCAACAGAAGCTCCGTTCTCCGGAGGCTTATCTTTTGGTATGTTACCCTGAGTTGTAGGTTCTTGTACATTCAGGGGTATGACGGGGCCCTGTCCCGTCATGTTGTATAAAAACTCTTAGAGGTCTGTAGTACTGTTGTGGGCAGGGCTTGTAAAAAGGATTAAACTGTTCATTTTGAAAGAGTTGTATATATATTTTATTGGAAGGTAACCGTTTGGTTGGTCTGTTTTATGATCATATATCTTGTTTCTTGTTTAAGTTTTATATTCCGCTGGTTTTCTCTGATGTTGTATCACTAGGGTGCCCGGGGTAAGGTGTTATACCCCGTATTTCCAGAGTATGTACGTGGGGACGTACGTAGAAAAATTCGAACTTCAAATAGGCTTGGCCGAATTGTTTTTGTTCACAACACCCGATTAGAGTCGTTTTTCGACGAAACGTTTCCACAGCTTTCGTAGGGAAAATTACGGCGATGTCATTTTTAATTTTTGCGGATTTTTCCGAGAGACGAAACATTTTGGACCAACAAGAGGGCGACACTTGTCACCCTCTCATTGGAACACCTTGGGCGGTCAAGGGTGGCCGAAAGTGTGCCTATTTTGTCATGGAGTTGGTAGGATATTTGTGTGTTAGTTGGTTAAGGGGCACTTGGCAAGATCTTGGCCCTACACTTGCCTTGCACTTGGCATGATCTTGGCCATTGGTTGGCCTTGGCTTATACTATAAATACCCCCCTTAGGATGACTTCTTCATCCATTCCAAATATTTCCTAAGTGTTAGAAATCCTCCTCCTTGAAAGAGTTGTTCTCGTCCTCCCCTCCCCTCCTTGGCCGAGTGCCCTCTCCCCTAGTGTGGCCTGGGTACCCTCCCCAGCCTTGTTGTCTCGTATAAAACACCCCCTCTTGGTAAAAATACTCTCAAAAGTATTGTTATAATGCCCAAATTACCTTAGCCATATACCTTGTAGTATTCTAAGGTTATACCTTCACAAAAAGCCCAGTTATACTATTATACTTCCCGTCAGTCACAAAACCGAACCCTAAGTAAATCTTCACCCGTAGTTGAAGTTATAAGTAGAAGTTGGTTAGAACTTCTGGGTTGTTTGGAGCGGTCGGAGCGCACGAGTAGGAGCTAAACCTTGCTCAGATCGACATTTAAACTAGGATAATTATGGGCTTATCGAGGTAATTATCTTGCCCTATTGTAATTGGAAATTACATGTTGTTGATTATATAGTTGAAGTATACTATATATATAGATCAACGTAGTTATCGCAATGTCTTTCGACTTAAGCTTGAATAATAAGAAACCTTTTCGAAGAAAGTATCTTGAATCGTAATTACATGTGGTCAGACATTAGAGACTTGTGTAGCGATCGGAGTAGAATTGTACCGTTAGGTTAGATATACCCCCCGGTTGGCTTGATAGCCACCTCGATAAAGCAGAGATTTACGCTGTTTGTGCGGGGAGGTGTCGCGAATTTTTCAGAGAATATTCTACGAAGAGACCTAACGTTAAAGCGCCTGTGGCCTTATAGGTGGAAGTACTATGCGTGGCGCGATCTACTTGGCTTAAAGGAGTAGCGGCGGTTTGAGGTACTTGAGCGTTTTGCTATTAGTCGATACTCGCGAGGTATGTGAACCTCTTCCTATCTCTTCTAGCATGATATGTGTGAACTATGTAGTACGGATGACGATACGTGCTAAATGTATTTGATTGGTTTAAAACATAAAGTGTTATAACGGCTTTATGGGAAGTTGGTTATAACAGCTTTATGTTGGTAAGAAGATACTTGTGGTTTTTAAAAGGTAACTGATTTGAACTATAACTGGCTTGTTATGTGTTAATAAAGAACTTGAAGTATTTCAAAAGATTTTTGAATCATTTTGAAAGAAGAAGTAATACTTGGTTTTTGAAAACTTAAGAGTTATACTAGCTTCATGGGAAGTTAGGTATGACGGCTTAAGAATGTTTTACTGATTTCGGAAATCAGAATGTGTATCGACAAACCATTGCAGCGTTAATAAAAGGAAATGTTTTGACAGATTAAGTATTATAAAAACCAGTAGAAACTTCCATCTGCATAGAAGCTAAGATGAGACAAAATGATATTTCTTAGATCATGGTCAGAATAAGATTGTTATAAACAAAAATATCCTACTCACATATAAGGCATATGTTTCTCAAATTGTTTAAAAGAGAATTATATTCTTAAATGAATAAAACTATGAACTACGAAACCCTTCTAAAATAAGAAACGTGAACATTTGAAATTAGGCAAACTTGGACGTTTGGAAAATAATGTCGTTACTTGATTTTACAAAGGTAAGTGTTTTGGTTTACTTAAAAGGATAATCACTCTATTTTCCTATAACTACGGGTATTGTGTGACTTTTGTGAAAGTAACGTATCTTTTAAAGAGTTAATGTATGAAGTACTTTGGGGATAAAAACCCGAACTTGTTGACATATAGTAGAAAGTACCTTGTGTGTATAACTTGATTGTGTTGGTTTGTGATAGCCTTGTAATACTTTCTTGTTGATTGATAAGTAAACATACTAGGATGCTACGTGTGTTAGTATCTTGTGATGTTAGTGTAAAGGGGTTTTCCCCTCGACTGTGCTTAAAGTTGTTTGACTATCAGCCGTTATGTTGGTATTGTACCACTCACCTTGACTTATTTCCGGAGGTTGCCGCCTCCGTCGCGGGTAGACTCAGGTCCGGGACCATGATTCGAGAATACCTCATGCGGTCCGAGGATCCATGCGGAACTACGGAGTTCCGTGTTAGTGTGCGCCTTTATGGTCACGCGGTCTATGTGGCCGTGCGGATCGCGAGTCCAGATCGACGCCGGAGTAGCTACCCTCGATGCGGGTTATACCTCATGCGGGCCTATGAGGTTGGCCTATGCGAGTCGCGGAAGTTCCGTGGCTAGACGCGCACATTTGATCTGCAAGCGCGAGTGACCGCCTTTGATCATGTGACGGCCCAGACAGATATCATGATACGCTTTATGACCTTGTTAGTACCGCGGGTGTTAGTAGCCTATGCCTTCGCACTTACCCCGCATCGCTTTATTTGGACACGTGGGACCCGTGTTCATGTATTCCTCGTGCTTTTCATCATAGACTTAGCGTGAGGAAGGTATTCCACGCATGATTGATGTTATGGGCTTGAGACCCATAGTTATATTTGAGTGATGACTTTGAGGCGTGAGTCCCCGACTTGACATGATCGCTTATTTATTGTGAATCGTTGTTTGGTTATCATACATGTCTCTCGCTTTATAGACTATTATGATTTCATTTACTGATTTTTAAGTTTCACATACTCTGCACTGTTAATCGACCTCCTTCGGGCCGCGCTCATGCCGCAGTTGAGGTACACCGCCGTTGATCCTAGCTCTCGTGGTCACAGCTTGGGAAGCTCCGCTTCTCCGAGGCTTATCACGTATAGTCCCCCGTCGTAGTAAGTGTTTACATTCGTGGGTTTGGCGGGCCCCGTCCCGCCATTGTTGTCGTATCATTCTTAGAGGTCCGTAGTACCGTGGGCGTGGTTTGTAAAAAAGGATTAAACTGCTCATGTTGAAAGAGTTGTTATTTATATATATACCAAGGTAACCGCTTTTGGTTGCCGCCTTTCTTATTTCACCGCCTTATTACACTGGTTCCATGTATTGTCTTTATGTTCCGTGATTACTGATGTATGTCTACTGGGTGCCCGGTAGGCACCGCCACGCCCGGTTCGGTCGTGACAAAAGTGGTATCGAGCGCTTAATCCTCGGAAAGTGTCTACAGCACCGTATCCGAGAGTTCGATTATCGCGTGTTGTGCACCACACCAATAATCGTGAGGCTATAGGATATTTAGGGTCGGTTTCTATTCTTCTCACTCTGAGATCGTGCCTTAGAGCTGTGTTGTAAGTTGGACCCTCTAACGTATTTCTTTCGCTTACCATTATGCCTCCGCGTAGGGCAACCCGGGCCCAGGAGGGCAAGGCAGCCGAGGGAGCTGCGAGTTGAGTTCAGAGGGTTACGTGGGCACATGCCCAATCATCACCTGGGGTGGTGCTTCATTCGGGGAGTTTTGCGACGTCACTAGCCCCAGCAGAGTTTAGCACGGCGGCGGCAGTTCCTACTGCGGCCATGATATTTGAACCTTCAGTTCCACGACCGGGAACAGAGAATATAGATTGCCAAGAGACAACCCTGTTACTAACTATGGATTTGACTACCAGAGAGTATACCGATGTACCGCGAGTCTTGATGACTATTTAAGAGAGGGTTCTGCGAGAGTAATTCTTCAGTTAGGCTTGAGCATGGCCTGTGTACGGGCTTATGCGCAGCAGGTCGAGAAACGTAGAGATCGACGGGTTAATGAAGGACAACAGAAGAGGGCCAGAGCAGCAAGGTCCTTTGGTAACTTTCGAGGCAAGTCGCCTCACCAGCAGATTAGATTATGCACATCCACCAGTGCAGAGAGGTCCTCCACGGGGTTCAGGACGTTCGGGTTATGCAGGGGTTGGTCGGAGCTCCGCATCTTCCGTTCATTAAGATGACGCACGCCATCCCGGAATGTCGCTTTTTAGTTGGTATCGTTGTACCTATGACCGTCAGGGTCTGATGTCGAGAGAGTGTCCTGGTAGGAGGACTCAGCCTTCAGGATCGGTGGGTAGTTCGTCACCTTCCTTAGCTATGCGCCCTACGGGGCAGGTTTGTTTAGAACGACTAAGGGGAGTAAAGCAGTGGTTACAGATAGATCTTTAACCCTCTAGAGTTCAGTATGTGTGATAAGATGGGTATATTATAAGTGCTATGTTTTGATAGCAGTGTGTTAATATCGTGATTAGAAATCTTGGTTAGTTAACCAAGTAAGATTTGGGGGATAGAGAAGGTGTGAGCCTTAGAGTTTTATACGTAGAGACCTTAGAGGTAAGGCCATCTCGAGTAAAGGTGTAGTGTTATGGTTGACCCTTATCGGAGTGCATAGTGCACGTAAGCTATGTTTGTGGGATAAGTCCCTGAGTAGTGTGAAATGAAAGAGGGTAGTTGAGCTAAGAAGACCGCTAGGTTTTCGTAACGTGATTTGTGAAATTGTTCCGGATCGGGGAGCTAATGTTTTGCGTGTTGCCGGGCCGGGTTGAGGCCATGTTGCGGGTCAACCCGCGGCATGTTTGGTGGTGGGGTCAGTTTGTGGTGGTCCCGCCTTGAGGTAGGGTCATGAGGGTGTTAGGCCCAAGTTTAGTTAACCAGCGTACGAATTCGTGGATGCATTCGACCAGTAGTCGGGCCGAGGAGGTCAGCCATCTTGTCTTCTAGCAAGGACCGTTTACTCGGCAGAGGGTTATGCGTGAGGTTACATCAGAAAGGTTGTAGGGCTGCACGAGGTGCCTACCTACACCTTAAGACGCAGTGGAGCCAGTGTTACGGCCGCTTTTTCGGAGGTTTTACCGGGCAAGGTTAGGAACTTCGGTGAGTCTCGACCGCATTCGCCTCGGGCCAGTGTGTATTTCAGAGGTAGTTGGGGATTGTTGTCTCTGTGGAGGAGTGTTTAGGCTACCATTTCAGTTTTGAATGTCGCCTTACGAGGCCTTGTAGGGCGGAAGTGTAAGTTGCGGCCGATTGGTTCGATGTTGGCAAGATTCGGATAGTTGGTTCAGCTTTTTCCAAAGGACCGTGGATGTGGTAAAGCTTGTCTAGAAGAGGTTCCGCGTACCGTAGAAATCGTGCGGATAATCGGCGGCGACGCCAGAGTTCAGTTGACGGTCGGTCTTCAAAGTACCACCCGGACGGTGTGACGAGTTTTGAAATGAAGGAACTTAGCCCGAAGTTACTTTGGGCCTTTTGAGTTCATGAGAAGAATAGGCCGTTGCCTATATGTTAGCTTTTGCCGTCCGACTTGGGAGGCGACATCCGGTTTTCGTATTGTTATGTTCTGGCGTATAAAGAGGCGAGCTCTACCACGAGAACAGACCGACCGTGGCTCTCGTATGGCACATCCTCGAGAAGGCCGTTGGGCATGCCTCGGGATCGCAAGCACCCGGTACCATTTGTTGGAGTCGTCGAGCAAGGCTCGCGACATAGTGACAAAAGTGGTATCCACTTTAGAGATAGTAACCCCGAGTTTTGGCAAACCGGCAGTGAAATGTGGTAAGTTATGAGAAGGAGTTCGAGTGTACGGTAGTGGTACGACACGTAAGGAAAGAAGCGAGCATGTATGGCGATCGTAGATGTGATCATTTCTTTTGTGAAGAAAAGGTGCTAAGGAAGTATATTTTAGACCCCGGGAAGAGGTATTTGTGGTGATGTTAGAGGTGTTTCCTCGTGGACTTGGATGGAGGTAGTTGCGCAAGTTGTTTCGCGTGGCGTGGCGGTGATTGATTCTCGTAAGTATAGTAGTGAGACTATGATGGCGCACGCTGTTTTGAGACTTAGAAGGAACATTCGACGAATGTTTCTAAGAGAGGAGAATGTTATACCCGTATTTCCGGGTATGTGCGTGGGGACGACGTAGAAAAATTCGAACTTCAAATAGGCTTCGCCGAATTGTTTTTGTTCACAACACGATTAAGTCGTTTTTCGACGAAACGTTTCCACAGCTTCGTAGGAAAATTCCGCTATGTCATTTTTAATTTTTGCGTATTTTTCCGAGAGATCGAAACATTTTGGACCAACAAGAGGCGACACTTGTCACCCTCTCATTGGAACACCAGGCGGTCAAGGTGGCGAAAGTGTGCCTATTTTGTCATGGAGTTGGTAGGATATTTGTGTGTTAGTTGGTTAAGGGCACTTGGCAAGATCTTGGCCCTACACTTGCCTTGCACTTGGCATGATCTTGGCCATTGGTTGGCCTTGGCTTATACTATAAATACCCTCAGATGACTTCTTCATCCATTCCAAATATTTCCTAAGTGTTAGAAATCCTCCTCCCTTGAAAGAGTTGTTCTCGTCCTCCTCCCTTGGCCGAGAGCCCTCTCCCTCCTAGTAGTGTGGCCGTGGGGTACCCTCCCCTAGCCTTGTTGTCTCGTATAAAACACCCCCCCCCCTCGTGGGAAAAATACTCTCAAAAGTATTGTTATAATGCCCAAATTACCTTAGCCATATACCTTGTAGTATTCTAAGGTTATACCTTTACAAAAAGCCCAGTTATACTATTATACTTCCCGTCAGTCACAAAACCGAAACCTAAGTAAATCTTCACCCGTAGTTGAAGTTATAAGTAGAAGTTGGTTAGAACTTCTAAGGGTTGTTTGGAGGCGGTCTGAGCGCGGAGTAGAGCTAAACCTTGCTCAGATCGACATTTAAACTAGGATAATTATGGGCTTATCGAGGTAATTATCTTGCTCTATTGTAATTGGAAATTACATGTTGTTGATTATATAGTTGAAGTATACTATATATAGTACTGAGCGTAGTTATCGCAATGTCTTTCGACTTAAGCTGAATAATAAGAAACCTTTTAGGAAGAAAGTATTATCAATCAGAAATGTATTACATGAGACTTGTGTAGCGATCGTGGAGTAGAATTGTACCCATTAGGGTTAGATGTATAACCCCCGGTTGGCTTGATGGCGGCCTCGATAAATGAGGAGATTTACGCCATTGCGTGGGAGGTCGCGAATTTTACGTGAGAATATTCTACGAAGAGACCTAACGTTAATAAGCGCCTTGTGGCCTTATAGGTGGAAGTACTATGCGTGGCGCGATCTACTGGCTTAAAGGAGTAGCCGCGGTTTGAGGTACTTGGAGCGTTTTGCTATTAGTCGATACTCGTCGCGGTATGTGAACCTCTTCCTATCTCTTCTAGCATGATATGTGTAAACTATGTAGTGCGGTGACGCGTACGTGTGCTAAATGTATTTGATTGGTTTAAACATAAAGTGTTATAACGGCTTTATGGGAAGTTGGTTATAATGACTTTATGTTGGTAGAAGATACTTGTGGTTTTTAAAAGGTAACGGATTTGAACTATAATCGCTTGTTATGTGTTAATAAAGAACTTGAAGTATTTCAAAAGATTTTGAATCATTTTGAAAGAAGAAGTAATACTTGGTTTTGAAAACTTAAGAGTTATACTAGCTTCACGGGAAGTTAGGTATAACGGCTTAAGAATGTTTTCTTGATTTCGAAATCGTAATGTGTATCGACAAACCATCGGCGTTAATAAAAGGAAATGTTTGTGATTAAGTATTATAAAAACCAAGAGAAACTTCCATCCGCATAGAAGCTAAGATGAGACAAAATGATATTTCCTAGATCATGGTCATTGTAATAAGATTGTTATAAACAAAATATCCTACTCACATATAAGGCATATGTTTCTCAAATTGTTTAAAAGAGAATTATATTCTTAAATGAATAAAACTATGAACTATTGAAACCCTTCTAAAATAAGAAACGTGAACATTTGAAATTAGGCAAACTTGGGCGTTTGGAAAATAATGTCGTTACTTGATTTTACAAAGGTAAGTGTTTTGGTTTACTTAAAAGGATAATCACTCTATTTTCATATACTACGGGTATTGTGTGACTTTTGTGAAAGTAACATATCGTTAAAGAGTTATTGTATAAAGTACTTTGGGGATAAAAACCCGAACTTGTTGACATATAGTAGAAAGTACCTTGTGTGTATAACTTGATTGTGTTGGTTTGTGATAGCCTTGTAATACTTTCTTGTTGATTGATAAGTAAACATACTAGGATGCTACGTGTGTTAGTATCTTGTGATGTTAGTGTAAAGGGGTTTTCCTCATTGTACTTAAAGTTGTTTGACTATCACCGTTATGTTGGTATTGTACCACTCACCTTGACTTATTTCCGAGGTTAAGCCTCCGATGCGGGGTAGACTCAAAGTGATGCAGGACCATGATTCGAGAATACCTCATGCGGGTCCGAGGATCCATGCGGAACTACGGAGTTCCAGTTAGTGTCACGACCCGCCCGGCTCGTGGATCGTGCCTTACCCGCACCCAAGTAGTCATACATCGAGAAAAACCGGAATATAAACAACCAAGATATGAAACAGATAAATAAGACACGCCGGGAAAAGGTTGTCTTTCGGCATAATGTATATAAATAACCCAAACGAACAGCTACATCCCAACCTTACAACAGTCTAGGCACTCTAAGAGTTTAAAACAACAATGGCGGACAGGGCCCCGCCATACCCCAATACGAATATCTACAACGATGGGACCATACCAAAATGCTAAGCTTCCGAGAAACGGAGCTTTCCCAACGCTGCGGTGATCCTAAGAACGGGATCAACGAGGAGTACCTTTACTCATGCAGATGAACGCACTGCCCGAAGGAGGTCGATAACAGTACCAAGTATGTGAAATCGAAATATCAGAAATGAAATCATAGTAGTCTATATAAGGCGTGAGACATGTATGATAAGCCAAAACTATTCCACAATAAATAAGCCATGTCAAGTCGTGACTCGTGCCTCAAAGTCATCACAATAGAACCGTGACGGGTAAATGCACGAAGGCGTGGCCGACTACTAAAACCCATGCATCAACAAGGTCATAAATCAGATCATGAGATCTGCTCTGCATCATCACATGATCAAAGCCGCCACTCGCCCGCAGATCTAATGTGCGCATCTAGTCCTCGAACTTCCCGCACTCGCATAGGCCAAACAGATAGGCCCGCATGAGGTATAACCCGCATCGAGGGTAGCTACTCCCGGCAGGCCCTAGACTCGTCGTCCGCATGGCTACAAGAACTGCATGACCACAAGGGCCGTGATACTAACTCGGAACTCCCGCAGCCGCATAGGCCATCTGCACTCCGCATAAGGTATTCTCGAATCATAGGTCCATCGACCGCCGAGTCTACCCCCGATCGGAGGGCAGCAACCCGGAGTTATGAATGATATAATATCAACATAACCGATTATTGCTAAACAACATAAGCACAACAAGGAAAACCTCTTTACACAAATATCACAAGATACTAACTCACGTAGCATCCTAACATGTTTACTTATCCAATAACAAGAAAATATTACAAGACTATCACAAATCAATACAATCAAGTTATTCACACAAGGTACTTTCTACATTATGTTAACAAGTTCGTTGTTAGCCCCAAAGTACTTCATGTATTACTCTTTTAAAAGATCCGCTTCTTTACAAAAGTCACACAATAACCGTAGTATAAAAATAGAGTAATTATCTTTGAAGTACATTAAAACACTTCTCCTTGTAAAATCAAGTAACAACATTCTTTTCCTAACGCTCAAGTTTGCCTAATTTCAATTTCTCAAGTTTCTCATTTTCAAAGGGTTTGTAGTTCATAGTTTTAATCCTTTAAAACAATTTGAGAAACATATACCCTAAGTGTGAGTAGGTTATTATTATTCGTAACAATCTTATTACAGCAGCAATGATCTAGTAAATGCAATATCATTTTGTCTCATCTTAGCTCCTATGCAGATGGAAGTTTCTACTAGTTTTAATAATACATTATTAGTCAAAATAATTCTCTTTATTAGCGCCATGATTTGTTCGACATTTATTCTCGATTGGTAAAACATCATTCCTTTGAAATGTTTTCGATTCTTTATTATTCAAAGCTTTTGAGGCATTGCCGCAAGTGTTATTCGTGCTTAAGCCGAGGCATTGCCGTAGTTATTATTCGATTAACACACGTACGCTCACCGCACTATATATATTGTAAAATATCATGCTTTAGGAAGAATCACATACCTTCTACGGAGACCACTTGCCAAGTTGAATATGTCGCGCAAGCAGAGTATCGACTCATAATACCAACACGCCTATCAACGCCCGCATCGCATCGCATAAAAGTTCTAGCAGAGGGTTCGTTATTCTATGGTCATTTGGGCAGACTTCCCTACCCATGAGCTACTCAAGTCTTCGTGGAAAACAAGATGCCTCTATTATTCATCTTTTAAACCCTTCTACCGTGATAACAACAATTCTATTCTCGCAATATCCTTCTAAGTATTCAATACTTATTCCTATACTTCTACAGAAGTATATTCTAATTTACAAAAGGAGGATAAGGTTATTTACCTCGGTAAGCCCAATAATATCCTAGATAAAAGTCGCCTGAGCAAGGTTTAGCTCTCTAAGTTGTCAGGCGCTCCAGAGTCCAATAAACCTTAGAAGTTCTTCACAACTTCTAGTAAGGACTAAGGGATTTAGGCTAGGTAATTCGGGCATTATAACGATACTAAGGCAACTTTTCTACCAAGGGAGGGGTAGTGTTTCGCCAGGCTAGCTTTATGGGGGTTGCTCGCCAGGGCTTCTCAAAAGTGGAGGGGTGTGTTTGGACGAAACAACAAGAGGAGAGGGAGGATTTGAGACTTAGATAGATTGCTCAATTTAGGATGAAATAACTCTTCAACAAGTGGTATTTATAGGTCAAGACACGCCAACCAATGGCCAAGATTATGCCAAGTGCAAGGCAAGTGTAGGTGAGGATTTGGGCAAGTGTCCTGGCCAACTTGCACACAAAATATCCTACCAACTCCAAGACAAACAAGTCATCCCAATCGCCCTATTGCCGTGACATCCATCAATGAGAGGTGACAAGTGTCGCCTCTCGTTGGTCCAACGTGTTGCGCCTCTCGGAAAAATCCGCAAAAATTAGAAACGACATAGCCGGAATTTATCCTACGCGAAGTTGTGTAAAACGCTCGTTAAAACGACTCTAAACCAAAGGTCAGGTACAAAGTGGAATTCGCCCAAGCCAACTGGGGGTGACACGTGTCGCCTCCTACTGGCCCAAAATATTTCATCTTCCAAAATATCCACAATGGCCAAAATCTTGAAAACAAAGTGGGCCCTACAAAATCAGAATTTTCTCCCGTGGGCCCCACGTGACCATTTCCAAAATAAAATTCCATAATTCTCTAAAATTCCAAGAAGTCCGAATACCAAATCGGGAATCCAATTCCATTAACGAATCTTTTTCCTTCACAAAACCGAAACTTTTCCGTGGAAAAATCACCTCTTTCTTCCATTCCAATTCCAATGTCAGATTCTCGCACGTGACGCCCTCGCATACATACCTTGAAACTACGGGTATAACATTCTCCTCTTAGAAACATTCATTCCGAATGTTCCTTCTAGGTATCAAAACAAACAGCGCCAAGATAGTCCTTATCGCTATACTTACGAAACAACCATGCCACACCCGTCACAACACAACAAGCGCATACTTATCTCCAAGTCCACGAGGAATCACCTCTATCACAAAATATTCCTACTGCGATCTAAAAGATGCTCCTTCGCCATACTCTTTACAAACGAATGATCACACCTATGCTCGTAATACATGCTCGTTCTTCCTTACTCGCCGTGATACCACTTTTGTCACTTTGTCGCGAGCCCGCCCCGACGACCCAACAAATGGTACCGCCGCTTATGATCCTCGAGGATGTCGTGACACTTCTTGTACGCCGAACTCTTACCACCCTTCATATCGCTTAGTTTCCAAACCTGGTTACTATCTCTAACGTGGTCATCATTAATCGAACACTGTGGATTTCGATACTTTCCCGAACATAACAATACGAAAGACCGACGCATCGCCCTAAGTCGGACGACAATGCTAACATATAGGCAACCTGGCCTAATCTTCACATGAACTCAAAAGGCCCAGTAACACTCGCTAAGTTTCTCTGCTTTTCCAAAACTCGCCCCACCCTATCCACAAATACCGAACAACCTCAACCAACTATCCAACCTTGCCAACATTGAACCAATCGACGGCAAATTATACTTCCGCCAACAAGGCTTCCTAAGGCGACATCCGAAACCGAAAATGGTAGCTAAACATTCCTCTACAGAGACAACAATCCCACAACTATTCCCGAAATCCAAACACCGCCAGGCGAATGCGATTTCTAAGACTTACCTGAGTTCCTAATCTTGCTCAGTAACTCTTCCGTAAAAGAAACAGTAACTTGACTCCCACACCATAAGGTGAAGGTAGGCACCCGTGCAGCCTTACAACCTTTCTCGCATAATCACCCCTACCGAGTACACTGCCTTTGCTGTAAGACAAGACGGCCGACCTCCTCGCCCGACTATCGGGTCGAATGTATCCACGAACTCGTGACGTTGGTTAACTAAACTTGGCCTAACATCCTAGTGACCTACCACCGCGTGACCACAAAAACTGACCCCACTGACCAAACAGCCACGGTCGACCCGCCACACGGCCTCCACCCAACCCGCAAGAACGCAAACACTAGCTCCCGATTCGAATAATCTCACCAATCACGTTTAAAACCTAGCGGTCTTCTACCCTCTTTCATTCCACATTACTCGTGGATTCATCCCACAAAATATCTCACGATACTATGCACCTCGATAAGGGTCAAACACGAAATAATTCTTTTACCAAAGATGGCCTCGCCTAAGGTCTCTACGCATACATCCTAAGGCTCCCACTTTCTTTATCCCCAATCTTTCCGATTAACTACTCATGCTTCCCAATCACAATTAACACAATGCTATCTCAAAATAATACTTAAGATATTCGCTACACATATAAATCTCTAAAGGGTTAGGATATACCAGATTCACGCGGCACTTCCCTTAGGTCGTTTCTAATCAAACCCGCCGTGCGATAGTGGGAAGGTGATGAACTATCCATCGATCCTCGGGCCGAAGTCTCTACATCCGCACCACCCTTGGTCGGACAATTCTCGCAAATGGCTCCCGCTAACGCAAACATAACAAGTCGACGCGAAGAACGACACTCCCATGATGACATCGACCACAACGCCACACCGGCGCGGGGTGGCCTCCTCGCTTACACCCTCCTCTCCAAACCATCGATCCACAATCGTCTAGTAGGCCGAGTCCTCGTACTTGTATCCTTCCTCATAGAACATTCCTTGCCATATGGCTCGACGGCCGCAATAAAAACAAGCACCAGAAAAGACGCACTTCCCGATGACACCGCCACATCGTGAACACCGAGGAAAAATCAACCGCGAGGGACACTGCACCAAGCGGAGGCGCATGTCTAATTGGCCACGAGGCGATTCGCCGAGAGTTACCAAATGATCCTCGCCAATCGCCCTCTTCTCGCCGCCTCGTCACTCGCCGATCTCTACCTCTCTCACCACGCACATAATCCCAACGCAAGCCCGCTCGCCCTCGATCAAGAGCTACTCCTCACAACCCTTCTTTAGATAAGCATCAATATCCTTCGAATACCGGACATAAAATACTCTGCCGCTAAGTCCTTTGCTAGCAACAGGCCGTCTCCTTCCAATCCATATTTTCTCGCTTCCAAGCCGTGGAACCGAAAGTCCGGATGTCATGACCGCAGAGGGAATCGCCGCCACGGCTAAACTCTATCGCCGGGCGACGCCTCGTAACTCCTCGCATGAAGCATCACCTGTGTGATGATCGGGCTCGCCTTCTAAATCTCTCAGATTTACTCGCCTTTCTCCGCTTGCTTCTTCGCCCGAAGGTTGCTCGCGCGAGGCATCACCGGTAAAGGAAAGGAATACGTTAGGCGGTCCAACTTATAACACACTCTAAAGCACGATCTCGAGTGAGAAGAATGGAAACCAATCCTAAATATCCTATAGCCTCCTCGATTATTGTGGTGCACAACACACCGATAATCAAGACTTACTAGATACGGCCTGGTAGACACTTTCCGAGATTAATCGCTCGATACCACTTTTGTCACGACTGCCCGGCCCGTGGATCGTGCCTTACCCGGCACCCAAGTAGTCATACATCGTAGAAAAACCACGGAATATAAAACAACCAAGATATGAAACAAGATAAATAAGACACGCTTCGGAAAAGGTTGTCTTTCGCATAATGTATATAAATAACCCAAAACGAATAGCTATATCCCAACCTTACAACAGTCTACAGACCTCTAAGAGTTTAAAACAACAATGGCGGGACAGGGCCGCCATACCCCGAATACTAATATCTACAACGACTGTGGACCATACTAAAATGCTAAGCTTCCGAGAAACGGAGCTTTCCTAACGCTGCGGTGATCCTAAGAACGGATCAACAGAGGAGTACCTTTACCGCGGATGAACGCAGCCCCAAGGAGGTCAAGATAACAGTACCAAGTATGTGAAATCAAAAATATCAGAAATGAAATCATAGTAGTCTATATAAGGCGGAGACGTGTATGATAAGCCAAAACTACGCTCACAATAAATAAGCGACTATGTCAAGTCGTGACTCATGCCTCAAAGTCATCACAATAGAACTGCACGGGGTACGGCGCGTAGCCGACTACTAAAACCCACGCACTAACAAGGTCATAAATCAGATTACGAGATCTGCCTGCACCGCCACATGATCAAAGCCGCCACTCGCGAAGATCTAATGTGCGCATCTAGTCCTCGAACTTCCCGCAACTCGCATAGGCCAAACAGATAGGCGCGCATGAGGTATAACCCCGCATCGAGGGTAGCTACTCCCGCAGCGCCCTAGACTCGCTGGTCCGCATGGCTACAAGAACCGCATGACCACAAGGGCCGTGATACTAACTGAACTCCCGCAGCTCCGCATAGGCCATACAGACCGCATAAGGTATTCTCGAATCATAGGTCCATCGACCACTCGAAGTCTACCCCAGACGGAGGGCTTAACCCCTGAGTTATGAATGATATAATATCAACATAACCGACATTATTGCTAAACAACATAAGCACAACAAGGAAAACCTCTTTACACAAATATCACAAGATACTAACTCACGTAGCATCCTAACATGTTTACTTATCCAACAACAAGAAAATATTACAAGACTATCACAAATCAATACAATCAAGTTATTCACACAAGGTACTTTCTACATTATGTTAACAAGTTCGGGTTGTTAGCCCCAAAGTACTTCATGTATTACTCTTTTAAAAGATCCGTTTCTTTTACAAAAGTCACACAATAACCGTAGTATAAAAATAGAGTAATTATCTTTTGAAGTACATTAAAACACTTCTCCTTGTAAAATCAATTAACAACATTCTTTCCTAACGCTCAAGTTTGCCTAATTTCAATTTCTCAAGTTTCATTTTCGAAAGGGTTTGTAGTTCATAGTTTTAATCCTTTAAAACAATTTGAGAAACATATACCCTAAGTGAGTAGGTTATTATTATTCTAATAATCTTATTACAAAGAAACCATGATCTAGTAAATGCAATATCATTTTGTCTCATCTTAGCTCCTATGCAGATGGAAGTTTCTACTAGTTTTAATAATACCTTATTAGTCAAAATAATTCTCTTTATTAGCGCTGCTGTGATTTGTTCGACATTTATTCTGATTGGTAAAACATCATTCCTTTTGAAATGTTTTCAGTTCTTTATTATTCAGGCTTAAGCCGTGAGGCATTGCCGCAAGTGTTATTCAGGCTTAAGCCGTGAGGCATTGCCGTAGTTATTATTCAGTTAACACATGTACGTCTACCGTACTATATATATTGTAAAATATCATGCTTTAGGAAGAATCACATACCTTCTCGGCGGAGACCACTTGCCAAGTTGAATATGTCGCGCGCAGAGTATCGACCTATAATACCAAACACGCCTATCAACGCCCGCATCAGATCGCATAAAGTTCTAAGCAGAGGGTTCGTTATTCTATGGTCATTTGGGCGCACTTCCTACCCGTGAGCTACTCAAGTCATCAGAAAACAAGATGCTTCTATTATTCATCTTTTAAACCCTTCTACTGTGATAACAGCTCAATTCTATTCGCAATATCCTTCTATTTATTCATTTCTTATTCCTATACTTCTACGAAGTATATTCTAATTTACAAAAGGAGGATAAGGTTATTTACCCTGGTAAGCCCAATAATATCCTAGATAAAAGTCGCGCTGAGCAAGGTTTAGCTCCTAAGTCACAGCCCAGAGCTCTAATAAACCTTAGAAGTTCTTCACAACTTCTAGTAAGGACTAAGGATTTAGGCTAGGTAATTCGGGCATTATAACGATACTAGAAGGCAACTTTTCTACCAAGGAGGGGGTAGTGTTTCGCCAGCTAGCTTTATGTGGGGTTGCTCTGGCCAGTGGCTTCTCAAAAGTGGAGGGTGTGTTTGGACGAAACAACAAGAGGGAGAGGGAGGATTTGAGACTTAGATAGATTGCTCAATTTAGGATGAAATAACTCTTCAACAAGGGGGTATTTATAGTCAAGACATGGCCAACCAATGGCCAAGATTATGCCAAGTGCAAGGCAAGTGTAGGGTGAGGATTTGGGCAAGTGTCCTTGGCCAACTTGCACACAAAATATCCTACCAACTCCAAGACAAACAAGTCATCCCAATCGGCCCTATCACGCGTGACATCCATCAATGAGAGGGTGACAAGTGTCGCCTCTCGCTGGTCCAACGTGTTGCCTCTAAAAATCCGCAAAAATTAGAAACGACATAGCCGGAATTTATCCACGCGAAGTTGTGTAAAACGCTTTACGAAAACGACTCTAAACGCAAGGCCAGGTACAAAGTGGAATTCGCCCAAGCCAACTAGGGGTGACACGCGGTCGCCTCCTACTCGCCCAAAATATTTCATCTTCCAAAATATCCACAATGGCCAAAATCTTGAAAACAAAGTGGGCCCCACAAAATCAGAATTTTCTCCCCGTGGCCCCACGTGACCATTTCCGAAAATAAAATTCCATAATTCTCTAAAATTCCAAGAAGTCCGAATGCAAACTGGGAATCCAATTCCCATTAACGAATCTTTTCCTTCACAAAACCGAAACTTTTCCGGAAAAATCACCTATTTCTTCCATTCCAATTCCAACGTCGTATTCTCGCACGCACGCCCTCGCATACATACCTTGAAACTACGGGTATAACAGTGTCGCGGCCTTTACGGTCACGCGTCTACGTGGCCATGCGATCGCGAGTCCAGGACGACGCCGGAGAAGTACCTCGACGCGGGTTATACCTCACGCGCCTACGAGGTCGCCCGCGAGTCGCGGAAGTTCGTGGCTAGACGCGCACATTTGATATCGCGGGCGAGTGACCGCCTTTTGATCACGTGGACGGTTCTAGACAGATATCATGATACGCTTTATGACATAGTACGCTCAAGCGCAGAGCCTGGCCATGCCTTCAGATTTCTTACGATCGCTTTATTTGGACACAGCGGACCCGTGTTCATGTATTCTTGGTGCTTTTCTATTATAGATCGCGCGAGGAAGGTATTCCACGCATGATTGACGTTATGGGCTTGAGACCCATAGCTATATTTAGTGACGACTTGCGCGCGAGTCCCCGACTGACACGATCGCTATTTATTGTGAATCGTTGTTCGTTATCATACATGTCTCCCGCTTTATAGACTATTATGATTTCATTACGCATTTTTAGTTTCACATACCAGACATGTTGCACCGACTTCGGGGCCGCCTACGCCAGCGGGTCGAGGTACACCGCCGCCGATCCTAGCTCGTGGTCATGCGCTTGGGAAGCCCGCTTCTCCCGGAGGCTTATCACGTATAGTCCCCGTCGTAGTGTTTACATTCGGTTTGGCGGCCCCGTCCCGCCATTGTTGTCGTATCATTCTGAGGTCCGTAGTATCACAAGGTGGTTTGTAAAAAAGGATTAAACTGCTCATGTTGAAAGAGTTGTTATTTATATATATACCAAGGTAACCGCTTGGTTAGCCTGCCTTCTTATTTCACCGCCTTATTACACCGTTCCATGTATTGTCTTTATGTTCCGCCGACACTGACGTATGTCTACTGTGCTCGGTAGGCACTACCACGCCCGGTTCGGTCGTGACATAAGCACCGCCACGCCCGGATCGGGTCGTGACAAAAGTGGTATCGAGCGCACCTAATCTAAAAGTGCATCGTGCAGAGTCTTGATTATCGGCGTGTCAGGCACCACATCTATAATCGTGAGGCTATAGGACATTTAGGATCGTTTCCATTCTTCTCATTCGAGATCGTGCCTGTGAGTCAGTTAGGTGTCGACCCTCCGACGTATCTCGCTTTACCGCCATGCCCGCGCAAGGCATCCAGAGTCCGGGGATGGGCAAGGCAGCCGAGGAGCCGCTAGTGAGATACGTAGAGTACGAGGGCGCAGTTCGGACAAGATTCCGAGGTTGTGCTCGACGGGCGGGTTTGTGGACGCCGCCAATTTCGAGAGGTTGAGTCGCAAAGAACGGTCGCCGAGATCGCAGCACCGAGCCTCCACTCCACGCTTGGAGCAGGAGATGGGTTACAAGGAGATGGTCGCTGGCCGGTGGTCGGGCCGATATGAGGATAGGCCGGACGCAGCAGCCCAGCCCAAAGAAGCACCGTGGTTCACCCCGAGCAGATAGCTGAGGCCACGGACTTTCGAGCGTAGCCCGCCGTAGTTTTATGGTCGCAGGCCGAGGATGATCCGCAGGAGTTCATCCGCAGCCATGGGCCGGGTCACGAGAGTGATCAAGACTTCGAGACCGAGCCGGTGATCTTAGGTTCGCATCGGCCGCGTGATACCGCACCGATCGTTTGATTCGTGGAGTTGTCCCGGAGAGTACGCGCTTCCAGAAGATGGGACGCAGTTCCTGAGGCATTCCTCACTCACTTCTTACCCGCAGATGGGAGGGCACCGCCTATTATTTATGATCGAGACGTAGAGGCGCATGGGCCGGGAGTACAACGCGAGCTTTGACTCGCTGGCTCAGATGTCCCCGCTTTAGTGGCAACCATGGAGGATAGAGTGCACCGCCACGCCACCGGATTAGATGATTGCTTGACAGAGGCTTGTTCGAGTGTAGCTCTTCAACCGGCATGGACATTGCCCGCATGCGTGCTCATGACCGGGATGAGGCACCGAGAGGTCGACTAACGCAAGATCGCCAGGGAGGCCGCAATAACAGGTCCTTTGGTGACTTTCGAGGCGGACCGCCAAAGAAAGATACTAGTTTTGTACCTCCGCCAAAGGCAGAGTGGTCCTCCACAACCTTCGTGAGCATCCATTCGGAGCGTGTCGTGGCTCCAAGGGTCTGTGTTTCGGCGGCGGTCGCTGTCCATGCTACCCCTACCGCGTGGTCGGCGTGGTAGACCGCATTTAGAGTGTCGTGTGGCGCCAAGGGAGCTTGTTATATCGGCGGCTGCGGCTATTTTGCAGGAACCGTCCCGACCAAGGGTAGCACGGATGTTACGACTCATTTTCTGTGATCACGATCGTTCATCACTACGCTTCACTAATGCCTACAGAGGTGATCGTGATTAGAAAGCGGATGAGACAGTATATCCTTAACCTCTAGAGTTTTGTATACTATGTTTTAGTGTTATGTTCGGATAGCTTTGTGCTAAATGTGATTTAGACACCGGTTGTAGAAGGGTAAGTATGGGGTATGAGTAGCTAACCTTAGACTATGTCACGATTGAGACCTTAGAGTAAGGTCGCCTGAGTAAAAGATTTATTTCTTGGCTGACCTCATCGCAGTAAGTAGTACGGGAATTATTCGTGATAAGTCCACGGGTAGTGGAGACGGAAGTGCAGCTTTCATGACTTGATTAGTAAGATTGTTCCGCTTCGGCGAGCAAGTATCGCGGATCTGGTCGGGCCGATGACCGCCGCTGGCGACGCAGCCTGGCCAGCGTGGCCGGGCTTCGGGTGGTCCCGCCAGGTAGGGTCACTGTTAGCAGCCCCGCCAGTGACCATCGATGAGTTCGTGGACGTTGCTCGACCGTGCGTTCGAAGGCCGGAATGGCCTTAAAAGAAGGTCAAGGGGTAAGATGACCAAGTTCGAGGTAAGGATCTACGCTTTGAGAACTGCCGGCGATCGGCGATGGCACGCCCCGAGCGACACTAGAACCTCGTGGTCGATGCCTCGTACCATTTGTCGGGTCGCCGAGCGATACCAGAACCTCGCAGAAAGTGACAAAAGTGGTATCGCACGCACGAGTAAGCGGCGGAAACGGTGTTATTTTCGCTGCCGCTGGCGCTGGCAACTTGTTGTGGAACTTCATCGATATCCGTTTTGAGAAGGAAACATTCGGGACGAATGTTTCTGGGCGATGAGAATGTTATACCTCGTATTTCCAGTGAGGTACGCTGAGACGACGCATTTAAAAATTTGAGACTTAAAGTTTGGCTAGTTTCAAATTTTGTAACAACCCCGTATAGAATCGTTCGCAAACGCTTTACGTGAACTCGCTAAGGGAAAATTCGCCATGTCGCTTTGTATTTTTGCGGATTTTTCCGAGCGACTTTAACATTTTGGGCCAACGAGAGGTGACACTTGTCACCCCTGCCGGGCGATGGACGGGCCGGTCACTGCTCAGCCAATTGGCTCCTTTGTTTTGGCCTTGTTTTCGCGCTTGCTTCGCGCCTTGTTTTGTGCCATGTTTGGAGTAGGGATGTGGTGCACTTGGCTCGATCAAGGCCTACACTTGCCTTGCACATGGCTCGATCTCGCCATCGGGTCAAGCTTTGGTTTTCCATAAATACCCCTAAGCTTGAAGACTTCTTCATCCAAAATCTTCCAAGTCTTCGAGTCCCTCTCCCTCACCTCTTGAGTTGTTCTCGTCCCTAGCCTTCCCCTCCCCTCAGAGCGCCTCTGGCCGCAGCCTCCTCCCCTCAGGCGCTAAGCCGGGGTACCCCTAGCCTAGTTATTTTCAGATAATACCCTCCTCGTGGTATTGAAATACTTCCAAGTATTGTTATAATGTCCAAAATACCTTAGTTTTATACCTTGTAGTATTCCAAAGTTACTCTCTATACGTAGAGTCTGGAATACTACTTTTTGTCCTTTTAGTCTCAAACCGAAACCTCAAGGAAATCTTCATAGTTGGTTGAAGTATTTAAGTAGAAGTTGGTTAGAACTTCTAAGGGTTGTTTGGAGCGCACTGAGCAGAGCTAAACTTGCTCAGATCGACTTTTATCTCGGATAATTTTGGGCTTATCGAGGTAAATAATTGTACCTTTATCAGGATTGAAATTATATGTCAGAGGATTATATAGTTGAAGTATACTATATATAGAACTGAATATAAATTTATGGCAATGTCTTTTGACTTAAGCCCGAATTTAAAGAAGAACTGAATCAGAATTACATAGGATCGTATTTGCTATACCCTCGTATTTGTAGTATGACGTGACGCACGTAGAAAATTTGAGCCTTAAGTTAGCAAGTTTCAAATTTGTACACAACACCCGATTAGAGTCGTTGACTAAACGCTTCCACACTTTAGGGGAATTTCCTTGCTATGTCATTTTTAATTTTTATGGATTTTTCCGAGACGAAACATTTTGACCAACAAGAGGCGATATTTGGCACCCTCTCATCAGAGAGTGTCGGGGTTTGGACGATTTGGGGTGATGGCGAGTAGGTAGGATATTTTGTGTTGTTTGGCGCGTAGATGGATAAGGTGTACTTGGTGAATCTTGGCCTTACACTCGTAGCACTTCGCTTAATCTCGCCATTATCGCCATTGGCCTATAAATACCAATCCTAAGTTGAGCACTTCTTCATCCAAAATATTTCCTAAGTGTTTAAGCCTTCCTCCTCTCGCGGGTGTTCTCGCCCTAGTCTCCTCCCTGTGCCGAGCCCTCCCCTCATGAGGCCTCACGTCGAGTAACCCCCAGCCTAGTTGTCTCGTATAAATACCCCTTGTTGTGGTATTGACATACTCGCCTCGTATTGTTATAATGTCCAAATACACAGCCCAAATACCTTGTAGTATTCCCAAGGTTACACTTATACAAAAGCCTGTAAAATACGATTATACTTCCTTTAGCCACAAAAACGAAACCCTAGGAAATCTTCACCCGCTGTTGAAGCTGTAAGTGTTGGTTAGGACTTCTAATGGTTGTCGAGCGCCTGAGTAGGAGCTAAGCGCTGCTCAGATCGACTTTATACTTGGATAATTTTGAGCTTATCGAGGTAAACACTCATCAGCCCTTCTATCAGAATTGAAATTACATAAGTTGTCAATATATAGTTGTTGTATACTATATATAGAATCAACTTAGTATTGTGGCAAATGTCTTTCGACTTAAGCATGAAGAATAAAGAATTGAAACAAGAATCACATAGAAGGATAATAAAGAGAGAACCGAATCAGAATTACACAGGGTCAGACATGCGAGACTTATGTAGCATTACCGTGTAGTAGAATCGTACGCCACCGTTAGACGTAACTCCTCGGCTTGGTAAGCCACTTGATAAAGGAGGAGATTTACGCTGCTATGTGGGGATGCCAGGTACCAATTCTTCAGATGAACGAGATCTAGATGTTAATGCGCCTTGTGGCCTTATAGGTTCAAGTACTACGCGGTGGAGTGATCCACTCGCTTAAGGAGTAGCCGTGGTTTGAGGTACTGAGCGCTTTGCTATTAGTCGACAATCGCCGCGAGGTATGTGAACCTCTTCCTATCTCTTCTAGCACGATATGTGTGAACTATGTAGCACGGTAGACGCATAATGCGGTTAATCGTGGTTTGATTGTTTAAAACATGCGTTATAACGGCTTTATGGGAAGTCGTTATAATACTTTATGTAGGTAAGAAATACTTTGTTTTAAAGGTAATCGATGTGGAATTATAATCGCTAGTTATAATAAAGAACTTGATGTATTTCAAAAGATTTATAAATCGCTTTGAATGAGTAACACTTGGTTTTAAAAGGTTTTAAAAGAGTTATACTAGCTTTATGAGTTAGGTATAATGTCTTAAGAGAGGTAAAGAAAATGGTTTATCAATGTTAGAAGTTAAGAGACTTGATCTTATAAGATAAAGAGACTTAACTTATTTGTTTTAATGTGAATGTTTGTGCAGAAACCTCATTCGTGAGTAATGAGTACTTGGTTTTATTTAAAGTGGATAATGTTTTACCGATTTCGAAATCGAACGTGTATCGATGCACTAACCGCAAATGTAATAAAGGAAAATGTAATCAATAATGATGAATCAGATTAAAACCAAGAGAACCTTCATCCGCATAGAAACTAAGATAGACAAATGATATACATTTTCTAGATCATGGTCAGATAAGAATGTTGTAAACAAGAATAACCTACTCTCACGCGAGACATATATTACTCAATTGTTCTAAAAGGAATCAAGTGATTAAGTTTGGAAACTATGAAACCATTTGAAATGAGAAGCTTGAGTAATCAAACTATAGGCAAACCGAACTTAGGAAAGAATGTTGTTACTTGATTTTGAAAAGGGAATGGGTTGGCCATTCTAATACTACGGTATCGTGACTTTTATAAAAGTAATGGATCTCTTTAAAAGAACTTAACGTATGTAGTACTTTGGGTTAAAACCCGACTTTGGCATAAAATGAAAGTACTGAGTTGTTGGGGAAACTTGCCTTTGCTTGTTATTGTGAAACTTGCCTTGTCATTGTTCATGAAATTTGCTTGTTTGTTGTAGAAATTTGCCTTTGCTTGTTGTTGTGAAACTTGCCTATGCTTGTTGTTGTGAAACCTGGCCTACGCCAGGATACGCATAGCCTTCGGTCAAGTTTGGCATTTCGGTTACCGCTTCCTCGATGTAGGCGTCACGACTTGCGAGAACTTACTCGGACGTACCGCGCTGATACGGAGAATCACTGCATGCTTCCATTTTGACATCGCTCTTGGGCTGACGTCACATGGACATGCTCTACACCGACGCAAGATTCCTCGCACGCGCCATGCGCCGTTGATTACCCGATATACGGTTATTATCGCAACATGGACGTGTCTACACCGACGCAAGATTCCGGCATGCGGGGCTACGCGCCGTGGCCGACCACCCGCATATCGTCATATCGAGGTTATACGGGCATGTCTGTCACCGGACGCGCAGATTCCGGGCATGTGGGCCAATGCTGCCTTGTTATTATTGTCGCATCACGACATGTCTGGCATTGCATGCAGATTCCGGGGCACGCGCCACGACGCGAACACGATGACGCCGCGGCGCCGGTGACCCATAGTTATATTTGGCGCCGTGACTTCGGGGCGCGAGTCCCCGATTTCCGATCGTTTTTATGTCACATCAGATTTTGCTATCATACATGTCTCCTCGCTTTTTAAGCTTACATTATGATTTCATTTATGATGACAAGCTTACATACTTCGTACTGCCAGACGACTCCTTCGTGCGCTCATGCCGCAGGCAGAGGTACATCTGGCCGTGGATCCCCGCCTAGGATCTCATTTCTCACAGCTGGCTGAAAGCTCCGCTCCTTCCGAGGCT